>JABCPU010000310.1:0-80522 GCA_016800925.1 Suillus spraguei | reverse complement strand
GACTCACTGTAGTGCAATGTAAGAAAATGCCCTGACTTATGGCTTTCTTCTCCTCAAGTTTTGTTTCCGTGATGTCTGGAAACAACGGCATTCCCATCCCCATCCGTGTTGAGTTTGAAAGCTGGTTTTCTGACTCTTTTGCAACCTCCCTTCACCTGTCGTCCTCCATCTGTGCCCGGCACCTATGATTGTGATGATCAACGAATTCAATTATCATTCATGCCTGCACACATATATTTGATCCAAGATTGGTGAATGACGGACACAATTGACTTACATCCCAAATAGAACCTCTCCCTGTTCATTCTTCCAAGCTGACAACACAAAACTCTTCATCCCGCATTGCCTCCACATCGCTTTCGAAAAGTGCTCCATATATGCTGGTCCCTTCTTACGAGCAACTTCTGCTTGTATCTCTGGAGGAGGAGCTGTTTGACCATTCTTCCGCTGTTTCTTTTGCCTTCTCCAACTTGTTGTCATCCAATTCAGCCATGACTCTCTTCACAGCCCCTGATAATGTTTGAACATTACCGGGATCTCCTGGCTTTGCCCCAGACTCGTCCTCAATCCTCTTTAGCACCTCTTCGCGCTTCTGCTGGTAGACCACCATTCTAGGCGTCCATTTCCTCCCATACTTATATTCATGTCCTTCCTTTCCTTCCTTTTCTTGTTGTTGAACAAACCAAGTCTTATACATCTGAGAGTTGATGGAAGAATAAGATGTTAAAATTGTAGTTTTTCAACACAACAAAGACGCATCACCTGCTTCCTCTTTTTCCATTGTCCTTGGTCGACTTTAGGAGCAAACAACCTGGCGGCCTTGGCAATTGCAGTGAAAACCCCTCGCCTCTCACCACTTTTGGCCCGGTCACTCAGGAAGGTAGTTCTTCAACTCCAAAATTTCATTTTCCATGAGCTTCTGTGTCTGTGGTTGATGTGCCCTATTTCTGCCAGAAGTCAGTGAGTGGAATGACCATCCTTGCCATGTGAATCAAATTGGAGAATGGGCTGAGATAAGCAAGGTGGAAGTATGAAAAAATTGTCAGAAGTTGATCTTTGACAAAAGCCTAACAGTAGCTTAATTGAGCTATATTGGTTCCTGAAGCATAAATGGACATAAAATTTATAATGAGTCGGCAGGACTGTATGACACCACAATGTAATAAAAATCATTCCACCTGACAGATGCTTTGCTTGCAAAATTAGCATTAGAAATCAGATGAAGATAGATAGATGCACCCCATTACAAAAATCCCACAGGGTAGAAGCAAGGGGCAGCAAAGGTAGAAGATTTGGGTCAAGGTTCCACTTGCAAGCACGAGATGACAGCCTACAGGTCCATGCCTCACTCTCCCCAGAATCGCCAACACTTCAGCCTGTTCAGGCCACCTCCTTGGGATGACTTTCCTGACAATACTTACGAGCAAGACCAAGGCTCATTTGAGCCATTGCACTCCCAAAAACCATGGCAAGTTCATGTTAAATGTTGGAGTGTCATTCAAACTATAGCTTAATATAAAAAATGCAGAGTCAAAATGATACCTCAGGCAATGGCTGCCAAGGCAGGAATTATATCTGCATCACCTCCTGGATCGAGAAGCTCCACCAGAAGACAGGAGATGCATCATCTGCAACCAGGATGGGGTCTACAAATGTCAAGATTGTCTTGGCGAGCCTCTCTATTGCACGGGCTGTTGCAGGAGTCAACACATGTTGCAATCCTTTCCACTGGATCAGTCAATGGAATGTCAATTCTTCGAGCGGAGTTGTCTTGCTCATGTCGGACTCACCATACACCTCGGGCATGATGGCAAGCAATGTCTGGTGCTCACAGATAGGTGGATTTGTTTGAAGGAGATGAACTTGAAGACCAGCTTGAGCCCGAAGATCTTCTGTCTGTGTTGGGACCTGATTTCCAGCCGAAGGAAAACACCATGGTCATTGTTGACAAGTCCAGAGTTCACCGCTCGAGGTTTGATGCTGTGATTGTCCAAATGCCATGAGTCCGGACATTCAAATGTTTCGGCATGGATTTTTCCCTGCATCATTTAACAGGCCGAAGACCGTGTTTACCTTCAGAGTGCTGGATGATTTTCTATTGGACAACCTTGAATGCAGCACCTCCGCAATGAACTATTACAGTAAGCTCCGGCGAATGACCTTGAGCATGTTTCCACACCTTGTTCCAGTAATGCTATTTGCTTCATCTAAAGGACATTATGTTGACACAGGCCGTGGCAAGGATCGATACAGAGAGCTCATGAGAGTTGCTCGACAGTGGAGGCAGTTGAAGACCATGAAATGGGAGCCCCTTCAGTGACAAACTCCGTACTATACGGGTCACCCGACCCACATAATATCCCGTCAAAGACGGGCCAGCGGATGATGGGCCGAGGTTATGTATATCCTCGATGTTGACGGATGGGCCGGGGGGAATATTATTTCCGATGGAGACGGGTGGCGCGAGAGACTTATATTTTCGGGAGAGACGGGTGGGCGAGGGAAACATGATTTCTAATGTTGACGGATGGGCCAGGGGGATATAATCCCCGACAGAGATGGGTGGGCTCATCTGGGTAGTATGTAGAGTAGGTATTTATAGACAGCTGGGCTGAAGAGAGATGCAAGGCAAATATTATTGCATAGACGGGTGGGCCGAGGTAAGAGAATATTACATATACGGGTGGGCCGAGGTGAGAGAATATTTACATATACGGGTGGGCCAAGGTGAGAGAATATTACATATACGGGTGGGCCGAGGGTGCAGTAAAATATTTATTGCATAGAACGGGTGGGCCGAATGTGGGGAATTTTACATAGACGGGTGGGCCGAGGTAAAATATATTACATATACGGGTGGGCCTAGATATGTATCATAAAGACGTACAGCTGATGTAGCCACCAGAGAATCAAACACATAGGATACATGCACCCTATGAGTGCATATACCTACCATCAACCACCAAAATCTAAACCCTGAAGCACAAAAACCTGAATTCATCATGTCTGACATTCATCGATAATTGAGGTGCCGGGTGCCGGGTACCAAGTCCCGAATCCAGGAACTCAAAACTGGAGATGAAACTAGAGATTTCCTGAATTCCAGATACCCGGACACCCGAAACACAACACAAGGTGAAAGATTTAAAGTCCATGTGTGGAGTCATCTAGTGCCGAGTGCCGGGTGCAGGTGCAGCAGTACGAAACTTAGAAACTAGAAACTCGAGATTTGAGACAAACAGACATCTACCAAAAATGTGTGGATCAAAGTTTTGTTGTTGCCTGACATGTGTCTGAGTCCCGAGGACCGAACCCCGAAATTGTAGACTACCAGATTTCGGGATTTGGGGTTCGGCACTCGAGATTCAAGATTTGAGATGAAAAAGATATCTACCAAAAATGTGTAGATCAAAGTCATTTTATTGCCTCACACTGTTTTCGGTCTCAAGTGCAAAAGCCAGAGTACCGAACTGCGAACCCCTAAATAGTAGACTACCAGATTTTGGAGTTTGAGTTCGGCACTTAGAATGTGGATCAATAGGTGTCTATTGCCTCACATTGTTTCTGAGTCCCGAGTGGCGAGTGCTGGGTGCCGGGGTTCAGGAATTCAGCACTGACAATATGTTGCTCAAGATCTTTCACATTATGAGTACCAAGTCCCCGAGTGCCGAGTGCCGAGTGCCGGGTGCCGGATTGCCGGAGCTCGGAAGTCCCGAGTCCCGAGTGCCGGGTGCCGGAGTTCGGGGTTCGGCAATACAATATGTGGATCGAGGACTTTCACATTGTTTTGACTGCCGAACCCCGAGCTCCGGCACCCGGAGTTAGCACAATGTGAGGCAATACCATAATATTGATTTACACATGTTGAGTGCCGAACCCCGAGCTCCGGCACCTGGGAGCGAGCACAATGTGAGGCAATACCATGAGTTTGATTTACGTGAGGCAATACCATGATATTGATTTACACAAGTTGAGTGCCGAACCCCGAGCTCCGGCACCCGGGAGTGAGCACAATGTGAGGCAACACCATGATATTTATTTACACAAGTTGAGTGCCGAACACCGAGTGCCGGGTGCCGGAGCTCGGGGTTCGGCACTCAACTTGTGTAAATCAATATCATGGTATTGCCTCACATTGTGCTAGCTCCCAGGTGCCGGAGCTCGGGGTTCGGCACTCCACATGTGTAAATCAATATTATGGTATTGCCTCACATTGTGCTAACTCCCGGGTGCCGGAGCTCGGGGTTCGGCAGTCAACATGTGTAAATCAATATTTATGGTATTGCCTCACATTGTGCTAACTCCTGGGTGCCGGAGCTCGGGGTTCGGCACTCAACATGTGTAAATCAATATTATGGTATTGCCTCACATTGTGCTAGCTCCCGGGTGCCGGAGCTCGGGGTTCGGCACTCAACATGTGTAAATCAATATTCTGGTATTGCCTCACATTGTGCTAACTCCCGGGTGCCGGAGCTCGGGGTTCGGCACTCAACTTGTGTAAATCAAACTCATGGTATTGCCTCACATTGTGCTAGCTCCCGGGTGCCGGAGCTCGGGGTTCGGCTCCACATGTGTAAAGGTGTGAAAATATATGGATCGATATCTGTCTCAGTGTTATGAGTACCACGTCCCGAGTCCCGAGTGCCGGGTGCCGGAGTTCGGGGTTCGGCATTCAACATGTGTACATCAATATCTTTGTATTGACTCACATTGTTCTCACTCCTGGGTGCTGGGGTTCGGGGTTGGGTGGTTAAATATGTGGATCAATATCTTTCACATGGTTATGAGTCCCGAGTCCAGATTCCCAACTGCCGGGTGCCGGAGTTCGGGGTTCGGCACTCCCACGTGTAAATCAATATCTTGGTATTGCCTCACATGTTTCTCACTCCCGGGTGCCGGGGTTCGGGGGTCAGTGATAGAAAATGTGCATCGACATCTTTCACATTGTTATAAGTTCCAAGGCCCGAGTCCCGAGTGCCGGGTGCCGGAGTTCGGGGTTCGGCACTGAACATGTGTAAATCAATATCTTTGTATTGCCTCATATTGTTCTAACTCCCGAGTGCCGGAGTTCGGGGTTCAGCACATCAAATATGTGGATCGATATCTGTCACATGGTGATGAGTCCCAACTCCAGGGTCCTGGGGTCCAGGGTTCGGCACTTCAGATATATGGAATGATGTGTTTCACAATGTGACCCGGCACCCGGCACAAGGTAACTCGACAGAGATGTTTCAAATTCTTTAAATTGTGTGTTGTGTTTCAGGTAGCCGGATATCCGGAAGTCGCGAAATATCAATTGTGAATCTCCATTGTCCAGTTCCGGATGTCGGACTTGGCATCCAGCACTGACATTCATTCAAACATTGTATATACATCTATGAACCTACAATTATGTAGCCATTTCACCCTCATCAGCAGAGGGTTCAACCTTCACCTCAACATCCATATCATCAGAATCATATTCTGGGACAAGGTTGCCCGGATCATCTGGGTCCACAAGTTCGCCGGACGTTTGTGGACCCTCAGGCTGAATCTGGCTCAGCTCAAATATGAGACCCTCAATGATAGATGCAGGCTGGACTTTCGGAGATGGAGGCTCCATTCCTGCCATATCCAAGTCAATGAGGGGAGCAAGTGCAGATGGGAGGGGTGAGATGGCCAGGGGGACGGATTGATCAAGCAAAAAGGTTGCATTGACAGGAGAGTCGGGAAGTGGAAATGAAGGGTGCCGGTCCATGACTTTGCGACGAAGGCCCTCATGGAGGCGTTGCAGGGTATCAATCTTACCATCCTGCTCCGCCACACGAGCCTCAAGAAGAGCAATTCGAGCGGCACCATCCCGAATCGCAATTGCCATGGAATGGAGATCCGGCATGGGCACATCGAGTGCCGGACGAGGCACTGGGGCGCTTGAAGACGGAATAGCTAAGTGAAAGATAAGGTCAGATGGTCATAGACAATTGGGGTGACTCACAAGCTGTGCAGGTGCAGGTGTCTTGGGGGCAGTGATTGTCTTGCTGCGCCCACGGGACTGTGCCTTGGGTGTGGTAACAGCAGGGACAGCTGGAGTGCCGGAGGGGCCACGAGATTGACTGCGAGTTCGGGCTTTGGACTGCGAGGCAGCCGGCGCATTGGAGGGAGCTCTGGAAGGTGTCCTGGAGCGAGCCTGCCGGGTGGTTGACTTCCCTCGAATACGTTTTGGCGGGATCCCATGGATGCTGGGACACATTTGATCTTCTTGGTGGCGCAGCGGACGCACGACAAACATGGGGCACGGGTCCTCCTGTCCAACCGAGTGGCGCAGGGCCACTTCTCCTGGGTGCAATAATGGCAGGGGTTGTTCTGTGGGTTCCATTAGTTGATGGACTCATTGGAATTCATTAGAGTACTCACTGGGCCGGGAATGAGAATATCACCTGTATCCATGACTGCAGGTTCCTCAGCCGGAGTGCTGGACATTGCCTGGGGGGTCTCGACAACCTCCGGACGACTGCCGGAGGTGGCCTGACAATGGGTAAGTACAGGCGGGAGGTCCGGACAAAGAATGATGACTCACCATCACCTTGGGTGGACTGCCGGCAATGAGCTGATGATAATAAGCATTTTTCCAAGTGCCGGACAACTAAATATTACTTACTGAGCAGGACCAAACAATTGCTTCTTTGGGGAACGTGGTGAACGAGGGGAATGAGGCGTCCCTACACCAATTGTGGAAGGCCGGGGAACTTGAGCGCCGGCACTCCACTCGAAATAGGCTACAGAAAATTGAGAGAATGAAAACAATGAGCTGGACAACATACCTGAACAATTGTGTCTTCATCATCTTCCGACTCCACAAGCACATTCTGCTTGACATGGCGAGTTGCCTTGACCCGCTTGCGACCCTTCTTGGCCGACTTCGGAGGTGAGGAAGAGTGTCCGACATCATGGGGGACTTCCTCTTCCTGCTCCCTTCCACCTCCGGCTCTGGGTCAGCAACAACCGCCTTACCTTTTCCTTTGTCCCGGAGCTCGGAGGTGGCGTGGGTGGAAGAACCAGCGACATTGCTGGCGATGACGGGTGGGGAGGGAAGGTCCACAGTGATTGGCCAATGGAAGGGTTAGGCATGACAGGGAGATCACCTGAATGGTCACCTAACGCCTCCCAGGCGCGAATCTTGCTGCGCCAGGAGTGTTTCAACACCCGGGGGTCGTCATGACCGATGCTGTGCCAGTTGGGCCACACCCGGGGAGTCATGGACCTGACTCTCATCAACTCCTTGGAGCAGGATGCAATGATGCCGGGCATGTAAGGCCCTTTCTCATGCTCCCGGACAATCTCAGCCTACCCAGATCTTAGAAAAACCAAAAAGTAAAATTAACACATGAATGGTACTTACCACAAGATTAGTGACTTGTGCTGTCAGAGCAAGGTGGGCTTGGCCAGTGCCGGCAGGCATGAGCCGAGCCCCGGCGATGATGCCCACAATCTGAGCAGTGGTTGCCTTGAGACTGGCCAAAGAGGTTTCAACTGAAGTAGACATTTGGATTGATTGAAAGATGTGAAAGCTTGAGATAAGTTTGAAATCTGTGATCACTTGGATGAAGTTTCAAAAGAAACCAGACAATTGAAGACAATCTTGATAAGCGTTGATTGTTTGTCTTTGTTTGGTCGTGGTTCAACTTTCGGCCGTTGCCAGCCATGTGTTGAACTTCGAAGTTATCAGTTATCAATCAGTTTGATCAGTTGATCAGACATCATGAGATCTCAACCAGCAGTCAGATTTTATGAACCTCCGGTCACTGAATACAACTCAATGGATGTGGATGATTCAACCGAGTCCGGATTTCACTAGGTATGTTGTCTTTCAGTAAGCTCTCAATTGACCGGAGATGGACCAGATGCACTGGATGATGTATACCTTGGGCCGGATGATTGAGACTGAGTCCCGGATTTCATCAGGTATGTGTTGCTTTGAGTTTATCTTACAATTGACTGGACATTTATTAGATCCAAGTGAAGATGTATACCTTGGGCCGGATGATGAGATCGACTATGATTCTGGGTCATCAGGTGTTCCGGATGTCTTGGATGCAGTTTCTGGTAGGTTTCTCACTTCACCTTTAGATAGTCCAACTGTGGATGTTCATTCAATCCATCCAGATCATTTATGCCCGGCTCAGCTGAGGAACTGCCTTTGTTCAACGATCCGGACTTGTACCTAGGGCCTGATGATGATCTTATTGATTGTGATGAAGCACCGGAATGTGCTGATGTTGAGACTGATGCTCCGGCTATCCCAGGAATAGCAATTCCAGGTGAGTTCACTCATACAATCTCATTTTATTGTTGATGTGATGTCCCAAGCACATGCAACACCTCCTAAATGTCAGTCCCCCATACCGGAAACTCAGCAATGAAGACCTGCTGCCATGCTTAGGGGAGTTCATGCCCCTAGGGTCATATGATCAAACAGAATGTGGAGTATTTAATTGTTCATCATGTATCATTCTGCTAATTTTCTTGAAGTTGAATTCAATTCTGGATCGCCTGGACCATTACCAACAGCGTCATGGCCATCTTCCGGAGCCTACCGTACATCAACTCCTCGAGGCTGACCGACCATTCCGAGTGGCTTGGGCTACACATCCGACAAACTCAGAAGAGCTGATATGGACCTCCGGAGGTTGCAAAGGGCCAAACAGATGAGCTCTGAATTGCTGCTTGTATTAGATACCCTCATTTGAAAAGTGTGATGATCAACCCCATATGTAAATATTTGGATATTCATTCACATACTTACATCATGTACACCACTGAATTTTTAATGTATAACAATGACATTTCCAATTGATTTTAGATGATGCACACACCCAATTGTCCCATTCCAACAGCCAATTATTGATTCCCGGGGTCCGGAGCTCGGTGATTGGGATTCATCCGGAACTCGGTGATCGGGTTTCGTGATATTTGGATTTTCATTTCACATACTTAATCATGTGAACCACTGAATTTTTCATGTATATCAATGACAGTTCCAATGTATTTTAGATGATGCACAAACCCTAATCTCTATTACCAACTACCAATGATTTGATACTTGGGTGCCGGACCTCGGTGATCGGGAGTCGTCCGGAACTCGGTGATCAGGATACGTCCGGAACTCGGTGCTTAGGATTCAACATTTTGGAAGTGGGACACTGTGTTTTAAGAAGTGTGACAAATGATGAAAATGTGGTAAACATGGGGGCAGTTTGGTATATGTACATTATTTCCTTCCCCTTGCCCTGGTTACTCGAAGTGTACTCTCTACCGGCTTTTGAGACTTACTCCGGGTGGTCCTTGCGGATGGTTCAATGACAGCTTTCTTGCCCTGTATACTCCTTGGTTCCGGCGATGCGTTCCTCTCTTCCACTTCCTCAGTGATCCCGGCCAGGAGGTCGCCCATCCGTGATGTCAAAGTGCACCTGCCTTGGCCGGCCTGGCTGGGCGAGGCTCCGGCATTGAACATGGAACTTCTGTCTCCTTGGGTTGAAGATGGGTGTGCTATTTGTCTGGGTTTCTTCAGTGGGGATCGACCATCAGCCGAGTCATCATCAATGTCATCCTCCTTGTCATGAGTTTCACTGTCGGTATCACTCTCGGCTTCGGTTGATGGATCCCGGGGCCTTCGGAGAGTTCCACTCTTCTGCATTCTCACTTGACGAGTCAGAGCGATGGCGACTTGCCGGATCCACAGATGGTACATGTCCCATCCTTGTTCTTCCATGCTTTGAACAGAAATGTTGAATCTTTTCCTGTTTCCTGCTGAGCATACCAGAAATTGAGCAAGGCCGTTGTGTCCCAGCTTTGCAACTTCGAAGGCTCCTTCAGGTCAATATCCGCCGGAAGATACTTCCTTGCCACAAAGTCATCCTGACTTTGTACGAGGGCACTCCATGGCACGACAGCCTTGTCATTCCCGAACATAATTCCTGTGTCCACCATTCAGCAACATCTCAGATGTTGCCACAAAAGACTCACTGTAGTGCGATGTAAGAAACGCCCTGACTATGGCTTTTCTTCTCTCAAGTTTTGTTTCCGTGATGTCTGGAAGCAACGGCATCCCATTTCCATCTGTGTCGAGTTCCAAAGCTGGTTTTCTGACTCTTTTGCGACCTCCCTTGACCTGTCGTCCTCCGTCCTGTGCCCCGGCACCTATCATTGTGATGATCAACGAATTCATTCTTGCATCCAAAGTTCAAACACTCACCGAACTGTTCCTGGGCGTACTCCTGCCATACTGGCTCAATGTCTCCCAGTCCTTAGTCTTCATGAAGCTGTCCCCATCTCCTAATGCCTCATTATCATCATGCCTGCACACATATATTGAGATCCAAGATCGGCGATGACGGACACAATTGACTTACATCCCGAACAGAACCTCTCCCTGTTCATTCTTCCAAGCTGACAACACAAAAACTCTCATCCCGCATTGCCTCACATCTCTTTCGAAAAGTGCTCCATATATGCCGGTCCCTTCTTACGAGCAACTTCTGCTTGTATCTCCGGAGGAGGAAAGCTGTTTGACCATTCTTCCGCTGTTTCTTTTGCCTTCTCCAACTCGTCGTCGTCCAATTCAGCCATGACTCTCTTCACAGCCCCCTGATAATGTTTGAACATACTGGGATCTCCGGCTTTGCCCCGGACTCGTCCTCAATCCTCTTTAGCACCTCTTCGCGCTTCTGCTGGTAGACCACCATCCTAGGGTCCATTTCCTCCCATACTTTATCATGTCTTCCTTTCCTTCCTTTTCTTGTTGTTGAACAACCAAGTGTTATACATCTGAGAGTTGATGGAAGAATAAGATGTTAAAATTGTAGTTTTTCAACACAACGAAGACGCATCACCTGCTTCCTCTTTTTCCATTGTCCTTGGTCGACTTTAGGAGCAAACAACCTGGCTGCCCTGGCAAATTGCAGTGAAAACCCCTCGCTTCTCACCCCTTTTGGCCGCGGTCCACTCAGGAAGGTAGTTCTTCACTCCGAAATTTCGTTTTCCGTGAGCTTCTGTGTCTGTGGTTGACGTGCCCTATTTCTGCCGGAAGTCAAGTGAGTGGAATGACCCGTCCTTGCCATGGTGAATCAAATTGCAGAATGGGCTGAGGATAAGCAAGGTGGAAGAATGAACGAATTGACAGAAGTTGATCTTTGACAAAGCCTAACAGTAGCTTAATTGAGCTATATTGGTCCCGAAGCCATAAATGGACATAAATTTGTAATGAGTCGGCAGGATGTATGACACCACAATGTAATAAAAATTCATTCCACCTGAGCAGATGCTTTGCTTGCAACATTAGCATTATAAAATAAGATGAAGATAGGTAGATGCACCCCATTGCAAAAATCCCACAGGGTAGAAGCAAGGGGCAGCAAGGGTAGAAAGATTTGGGTCAAGGTCCCACTTGCAAGCACAAGACGACGAGCCTACAGGTCCATGCCTCACTCTCCCCCAGAATCACCAACACTTCAGCCTGTTCAGGCACCACCTCCTTGGGATGACTTTCCTGACAATACTTACGAGCAAGACCAAGGCTCATTTGAGCCATTGCAACTCCCAAAAACCATGGCAAGTTCATGTTAAATGTTGGAGTGTCATTCAAACTATAGCTCAATATAAAAATGCAGAGTCAAAATGACTACCTCAGGCAATGGCTGCCAAGGCAGGAATCATATCTGCATCACCTCCTGGATCGAGAAGCTCCACCAGAAGACAGGAGATGCATCATCTGCCACCAGGATGGGGTCTACAAATGTCAAGATTGTCTTGGCGAGCCTCTCTATTGCACGGGCTGTTGCAGGAGTCAACATCGTTGCAATCCTTTCCACTGGATCAGTCAATGGAATGGTCAATTCTTCGAGCGGAGTTGTCTCGCTCATGTGGGACTCACCATACACCTCGGGCATGATGGCAAGCAATGTCCGGTGCTCACAGATAGGTGGGATTTGTTTGAAGGAGATGAACCGAAGACCAGCTTGAGCCCGAAGATCTTCCGTCTGTGTCGGGACCTGAGTTCCAGCCGAAGGAAAACACCATGGTCATCGTTGACAAGTCCGGAGTTCACCGCTCGAGGTTCGCTGCTGCGATTGTCCAAATGCCATGAGTCCGGACATTCAAATGTTTGGCATGGATTTTTCCCTGCATCGTTTAACAGGCCGAAGACCGTGTTTTACCTTCGGAGTGCTGGATGATTTTCTATTGGACAACCTTGAATGCGGCACCTCCGCAATGAACTATTACAGTAAGCTCCGGCGAATGACTCGAGCATGTTTCCACACCTTGTTCCGGTAATGCTATTTGTGCTTCATCTAAAGGACATGATGTTGACACAGGCCGTGGAAAGGATCGATACAGAGAGCTCATGAGAGTCGCTCGACAGTGGAGGCAGTTGAAGACCATGAAATGGCATGGCTATGGCCATCGTTCTGACATCCCGAACGCAGGAGATCTTGCATTATTTTGCCCGGCATTCCTCAGCCTGGGATTAATGTATCTTTGTCAGGGGATGAATCACTTGATGAGTGAGTCATGTTCAATACCGAAGTGAACTCGGCGATGATAAGAACTCCAAGCTGGAAATACACCCGGTCATTTGTGATGGACGGAAATTTCAAAGCTGAACACCTGCATCCCATTTAATCCCCTCGATGAAGTTTGGCTTTCAGATGGGCTTGGATTCATGGTCGGAAAGGACAGGTATAACATGCATCTTGCGGAGGCTGCTGACACGGTGGAAAAATCGAGCTGCAACAATCACCGGGCGGTCAATCAAGCAAATGCGGCGCGGCACAAGCTCGAGTCCACAGGAATCGGGGAGTTGCCTGCGCCCGGCATGGGTTGCTTTGTCCCTCACTCGATGGTTGATTTTCAGAAAGGGGAAAGGCAAGCCAAACATGCCATTCAACATTCACTAGTTGACCATGCATCATTTGCAGACAAATGAACATGGACTATGCCTTTGTGAGGCTGCCCAGCACAACATGGAAGGCATTACCAGGGCTGTCACCTTCTATGACATTAATTGTCAATACAACAAGCACTTTCGTGTTCGGGTGGATCGAAGCCGATACCTTGACATGGTACCGGAACTGACCATCATTCCTGGAATCGGTTTGTGGCATGTGCATGGACATCAGGACAGTTGCTATGTCCGATATGCTTCGAATTTTATTGAAGCATTGGCCGGATTGATGGAGAGATCATGGAGACCCTATGGGCGCGTCTCAACCTGATTTCCCCTGCCGCTCGGGGAATGTCATCCCCGCACCGAAAGGAATGTCTTGATTATCAGATGAACGATTCCAATTTCTGCAAGATGATCCGCATGAAAAGGACTCTTTGCCGGAAATACAAGCTGGCGAAGAATGGCATCGCCGAAAGTGGCAAGGCTTTCGACAGACTTGATGAAGCTGCACCCGGCAATTTAAAGACACAATGGTTAGCCAGCGAGATGGTCGCTCAGTCCAAGAGAATCAGGGATCCTGCGGGGATGGATTTATATGAAATCAATATCAAGAAGGGTAAGTTAACATTCTTTGTCTCCGTGGAGCTCCGCATTCATTTTTCACTTAGCACCAAGCAAAAAGGAGATCGAGCTTAGACTACTAGAAGCGGGTAATGCCCGTCATGCAGCACCCTCTCGCAGATCTGTGGCAACATGGATATCCATTGGGTTGGCAATTGAAGAGGCTCAAATTGCATTGCTCATCGAGGTCCGCAGAATTGGAAGACGATCGACGGAGACACAGAGATTAGATATCGCCCGGCAACGCGATCGTATTCAAGGCCAGATAGATGAATTCACTCGGTCTGCTCTTACGCATCTGGGAGAGGGATTTGATGCAGATGACGATCCTGACGACTTGAACATAGATATTCTTGACGATATCGATGATGACCCGGCGGATTTCACCGAGACATCTGATGCATGGACAAACTCCCCTGAGCTCACCATAATTCCATTGCCATCAAACCTCGGGGTTGAACATTGCAGACGCTGTATGGCAGAGGATCTGATTCCGTTGGAGATGTCCCTTCGTGAAGGGCAGGCCAATGATGCCCTGCACAATCTCCGCATTCACTTGTGCAACAAGGCTATCCTGTTCCGAACAACAGTTAGGCAAGCCAAATCTCAAGCCCTAAAAACTCGAGCGTGGTCCCAGGTGACATCAGTGCAGCAGGCAGTATCCCTACATGCCAGTATATATACAAAAACCAGGAAGCAAATGATACAACTTGAGCCGGGGCCAGACCAGCTTCAGAAATACAAACCCCTGCTTCGCGAGCAGCTCAAAATCAGCACTGCCATCGGCGATCCAAACGCCCGAGGTCAGCGAAATGAGTCCCTCGCTTGGTTCTGGTCAGTGGAAGTCGACATGGAGGGTCCAGAAAATTCGTGGAATGAGGAATGTGAGTTCGGGCATGCTTGATATATTACGTGGTGAGCTGACAGGACCCATCCCAAGTTTACCGAGTTCATTGGCTTCGGGCAAAGGCACTACGGGATCGATGGAAGGAAGAAATATCATTGGTGCAATCAGAGATGGATTGGACGTGCAACTTTTTCTTGTGGAAGGCAACCACATGGGGTGCCCGGATGCAGGAATCATTGTTGAAACAACTTCCGGGTCATGCATGCTATGCCGGAAGGCAGTCTCAAATGTATTCCTTACTAGCTCAGGATGCACAGGCAGCATTTCAAGACCTGCAGCCCTCGTTGATCGATGGTGCACATGAATGAATTTGTTTTGCTGATGAAACGCATATTTGACACCCAAACATTGAGTCCCGGGAATTGTCCGGGTCAGCCCATGTCGGAGTTTGAATTTCTAATCCATCCATCAGTGACTCATATCATCAGCTCTTTACTATCTGTCAGTGTCATTCCCAGCGTCACACTCTTGCATTAGCCATGCCTGAAACTCCTGCATCCACATCTGGCACTCCAAATACTGGACATCACTGGCAACCCATGAAGCTGAACCTTCAAGATATTTCTTGTACTTTGAATATGGCTGCATCGCGCATCCGCGCATGTATCTCTCAATATCAGATGGAGGCTGCTAACAACCCTCCCTCTTCTGCCCGGATCATGTACTTTAAAGCCGGGGTGCAATGGGAAATCAATGTAAGTGACTGATGACCGGATGACCGGCTGACTTTTTTGGGCAATGCTGAGATTTCCAACAGACATTTGTTACGCCACTCCTGCAGTACTCAGCTGCAAGGAACATCGTTTCTGTTGTTCCAAGCCCCGTCGCTCATGTCCTGACATTGTATCCCATGCTCACCTGGAACACTGTTCCAGACCACATCTTTTCATCCCACCTGTGTCAGTTTGATGATGTCGCAGCTCCGGGACATCCATCCCGGATTATTCCCAGCTATGATACTCCATGGTGGATGGGACACACCGAAATTCCGAATGAACCATGGCAATGGGGTCAGATCATGAGGTCCTGTGTCGTTCACTACCAGCATTGGATGGTAAATGGAGTTGAGGATGATGGCTTGGTTCTTCCTGAGGAGGTAAATGACTCATCAGGCCCATCAGTGATGGGACTTAAGATGATTCGAGCACGCCTGGTAGCATTGATGGAGGAGCAAGATGAGGGTATCCATGAGAAGATGGCAGAGGTGAAGATGTACACTGACATGCTACAGAGATTGAAGAGAGGCAGGGGAGTGGAGTCCTCTTCACTGTGTTTAGATTAGAATGGTCTTCATTTCATACATGATGTAAAATATTTTATTCCGTCCAAATGATTGTCTTGACTCCCGAATATTTTGTTCCGGATTTTGAGGACTGGATGTCAAGATCCGGGTGTAGAGTCCTAAATCCCAAATGCTGAGTGGCGAATGCCTGAGTGCAATGGTACTTAGAGTTTGGGACTTAATTCATGGGACTCGACTTCCAAATGGCAAGATTGCCTCACATATTTCTGAGTGGCGAGTCACGAATCTTAGGTACCGAACCCCGAACCCCACAATTGTGGACTACCGGTTTTCATGGTTTGGGGTTCAGCAATCAAGGGTCGAGACGAAATAGATATCTGTGCGACAGTGCGGGGTTCGGCAGTCAACATATGTGGATCAATAACTTTCACATTATTCTGAGTCCCGAGTCCCGAGTTCCGGGTCCCGGGCCTCGGCAGTCGGCGTTCGGCACTTCACATGTGTGCATCCATATCATTCACAATGTTGTGAGTCCCGAGTCCCGAGTCCCGGCTGCCGGAGTTCGGGGTTCGGCACCCAACATGTGTGGATTATTCTGAGTGCCGAGTGCCGAGTTCCGGGTCCCGGGGCTCGGCAGTCGGCGTTCGGGACTTAACATGTGTGCATCAATATCATTCACAATGTTGTGTGTCCCGAGTCCCGAGTTCCGGCTGCCGGGGTTCGGGGTTAGGCACTTTACATATGGGAATCACTATCTTTCACAATGTTGTGAGTCCCGAGTTCCGGCTGCCGGAGTTCGGGGTTCGGCACTCAACATGTGTGGATTATTCTGAGTGCGAGTGCCGAGTTCCGGGTGCCGGGCTCGGCAGTCGGCGTTCGGACTTAACATGTGTGCATCAATATCATTCACAATGTTGTGAGTCCCGAGTTCCGGCTGCCGGAGTTCGGGGTTCGGCACTCAACATGTGTGGATTATTCTGAGTGCCGAGTGCCGAGTTCCGGGTGCCGGACCTCGGCAGTCGGCGTTCGGGACTTAACATGTGTGCATCAATATCATTCACAATGTTGTGTGTCCCGAGTCCCGAGTTCCGGCTGCCGGGGTTCGGGGTTAGGCACTTTACATATGGGAATCACTATCTTTCACAATGTTGTGAGTCCCGAGTTCCGGCTGCCGGAGTTCGGGGTTCGGCACTCAACATGTGTGGATTGTTGTGAGTGCGAGTGCCGAGTTCCGGGTGCCGGGGCTCGGCAGTCGGCGTTCGGCACTTAACATGTGTGCATCAATATCATTCACAATGTTGTGTGTCCCGAGTCCCGAGTTCCGGCTGCCAGGGTTCCGGGTTCGCCACTTGATATGTGGGAATCAGTATCTTTCACAGGGTTCGGCATTCGGCGTTCGGCACTTTACATGTAGGAATCAATATCTTTCTCGTTCTTCTGAGTCCCAAGTTCCGACCGCTGGCTGCCGGGCTCGGAGTTCGGCCCTCAACATGTGTGGATCAATGACTTGCACATTATTCTGAGTCCCGAGTCCCGAGTCCCGGCTGCCGGGATTTGGAGTTCGTCATTTATGATATGTGAATTCACATCTTTCACATTGTTCTGAGTCCCGAGTCCTGAGCTCCGGCTGCCTGAGTTTGGGATTTGGCACTCACTATATGTGAATTCATATTTTTCACATTGGTGTCAGTCCTGAGTCCCGAGTGCCGGCTGCCGGTGTTCGGTGTTCGGCAGTCACAATGTGTGGATCAAAGTCTGTTGCCTCACACTTTCCTGAGTCCCGAGCGTGAAGCCTGAATTCGGACTATCGATCATTGAGTCCCTAATTTCGAGGATCGAGTCCCGAGTCCCGAGATACACAGAGTTAGGGACTCAATTCATGGAACTCGACTTCCGACTTGAGTTCCAGAACTGTTGATGCTCTAATTGGTACATGGTATTCGTGTGTTGCTACTAACATGGGTCACAACTCTGTCAACTTCTTTGATCTTTCACACCGTGCTTAGTATGTGGCCTTCGACCATAGCCCATCCACATGAGGGAACCCCGGCATAAATGTGCACAGAATCCCTCATATACCATGCCCAAGCAATCCGATCCCCTTCCCCTCCATCAACACCATGTCTCACAATTCTTCCCGAAAATGCAATCATACAGCCGGAATCATACCTGAATTCCAGCTGAAGGCTTGGCATACTCATCCGAGCATTAGAATAGTTCCCCACGGTGGTGAGAATATCGAAGCATTCAGGAATCGATAAATGGTCTCGATGATTGGGGGTTTCCCGATTGGAAATGATGGAGAGGCTGTTAAACACGGATGCCCAGTACTGCAGGGTCTCTGGCATCTGTGGCAGTTCCTTGCTCACTGCCTTATCTCCGAGGTGTGACAAGGCTCGTAACCCTGCAAAATACTGCTGAGGATGCATGACCCTGAGTGCCGCCGATGCGATGGCTGCCGGCCTTGCAATAGCTTTCAGGATATTCTCGGAGGAGGGTCCCTTCAATGATGCGGATACCTCCGGATCTGACAGATTCTATGGGATTGGTGAGTTTGACTCCAGAAATCACCATCTCATCACATCCTACCTCGTGGCCCTGTTGAAACCATGCCGGAGATAAATTGATGCATCCGGGAGTTGACCCAACATTTTCCGAGCCCTGTTTGAACCATTCTTGATTATATCGCCAATTGCCATCAGCCTTTACACTTTTTTCGAGGCTTGGACCCAGCAAATCGGTGGCCGCCCTGATTTCCTTCTGTAGGTACCATTTGATATTCAATATCCATTGAGTAACAATCTACACATTACGCACCTGGGTGGTCTCGGTCAGGGCGTCCGGAAGGTACCATGCGATGATGGTACCGGAAACATCGATAATTGTGGCAGGTTTGTCCACCACCTTTGTGCCCTCATGGCCAGGAGGACACCTCTCAAGCAACTTCTCCTCTTTCTCCTCATTATGCCCAGTGTTCTTTGGGGATATCAATTTGCTATATCTTGCAATATCAATCTGTATCTTAACTATCATGAAGGAATTTGAATGATCAAACACATTTTCAACATCTGCAGGAAGACCCACTGGGATTTTTATATGCCTTTATGAGTACATCAGCCAAGCGATCGCACGCCATCACCAGATCAGTGTCCAGGTTCGGAGAAGGTATAACCGGTTCTCCTCCAGTCTTCTCTGCATTGAATTTTTGCTCGGTATATGCCCCTGCTTCATGAGTGATGGCCAGGGCCCAAGTGCGCCAGATTTTTATGTCACAAGTGGACATGGAAGAAGTGTTCATGTTGCAAGTTGATATTGGGAAATCAGACGCTGAATGCTGGATGTCCAGACTTTGGTGTTAAAGGGGGTGGAGATAGGAGGATCAGATAAGGGAACCTTGGATGATGTTGGCTTTCAAAGCTGTATTATCATCCATTGCTCAATGAAATACCAGATGATTGGAAGTGTGCTGGATATCTGATATTCATTTGTCCAGACCCGGGTTCGGAACTCCGGAACTTGGTATGCTTCACTCAAATTTCGGGGGTCGGAACTGGGTGTCTCGTATTGACTGAATTATGTGTCGAGACCCGGGTCTCGGAACTCGGAACTTGGTATGCTTCATCTGATTTTCGGGGGTCAGAACTGGGTGTCTTGTAGGGCAACACAAGCCTCGCACCCCGCTTTCCACATTCTACAAGATAACCTAAGCGCCATAAAGGCCATTTCAAGACATCACTTGCTGCTCCTGGAACTTGGTATGCTTCACTCAAATTTCGGGGGTCGGAACTGGGTGTCTCTTATTGACTGAATTATGTGTCGAGACCCGGGTCTCGGAACTCGGAACTTGGTATGCTTCATTTGATTTTCGGGGGTCGGAGCTGGGTGTCTTGTAGGGCAACACAAGCCTCGCACCCCAGTTTCCACATTCTACAAGACAACCTAAGCATCACAAAAGGCCATGTCAAGACAGCACCTGCTGCTCCGGGAACTCAGTAACTGTGATTTATTACCTCCTCTGATTCAGATGATATGCAACTCCCTCAGTCCGTCATGTCTACCATTATCATACACATGGGCCCACCCGTCTATATTTTATACCACCCTCGGCCCACCCGTCTAATATAATATACTGTACAACACCCTCGGCCCACCCGTCTAATAAATATTTATATAACACTCTCGGCTCACCCGTCTAATACCCGTCTAATTTAATATGTGTCTGGGCCCACCCGTGTATGTGATAACAAGTACCCTTCACATACCTGTCTATTTGATACACATCTACCTTGATACACCCATCTACATGATATCCAACTACCTCGGCCCATCCGTCTACCGGATATTCATGTACATCGGCCCACTCATCTACTCTACATATTCCTTGCATGGGCCCACCCGCTGTCATCGGGAATAATATTCCTCCCGGCCCATCCGTCATCAACGAGGATATTTCTACCATGGGCCCATGGTCCGCTGGCCCGTATCATACGGGATATTATGCACGTCCGTTCACTCGTATAATACGGAGATAGTTCACTGTAATATGTGGAATGTCATTAAGTAAACAAGCGAGGCGATATACCTGTGATCTATGTCGCTCATGATCTCCTCGGCCCGTCTGGTTCCATGCACAGCCTTGAGGTATTTCGCCACCCAGTCGACAAGAATGGTCTTTGAAAGCCCCTTTAATGAGCTGGTGGAGAAGGTCAAATGACAGCAACTCGTGGATGTCAGCTCGGGGAAAGTCGTTAGTGAATGGCTATAAAAAACAAATCAGTGTGGTATTGAAGAGCGGGCTATTCCACTCACGACAAGATCGCCAATGAGACCATATTCATCCCACAATATATCCGCGTGTAGTTCGTCAATCAAGAAATCAGTGTGCTCGTGACAGCGGTATCTACCACCACTATCAAGGTCCGTGCGAACTGCAATGCATCTGCATGAAGTATCAGTACCAATGGATGTTGACTGCAAATTCCAATACTCACTTCGGGCACCAATGTTTGACAACACAGGATAGCACGAGTTGTTCCTCGTAATCCGCTATGTAGGGTCCTAGACTGTATATAACACGCCGGAAATGGCCATCTCCACAGCGCACGACCTCATACGTGGTCATAACAGGTTTGAGGCTGGAGAGAATCGCAGACAGAGAGCTGTGAAATAGCTGGCGGTGGAAGATACGAAATACGTCGTCTTTAGCATGCTTCTTGTCAGCTGTAACATAGCTCAGATGAATAATAAAATTTAAAATATGAACATACATACTTTTAGGAATGGCGAGGAAACCGATGATTACGAGGGCATCACGGTGTGCACGCCGTACATTGTTGCGTACGTTACCAATTGAGGCATAGAGGGGGTAGTATTCATTATTGCCGGTGCCCACAGAGACAGTGGTCTTGTCACTACCGAGAATAATTGGGACTAAGGAAGATCCATGTGTTTCTGGATCTTTCGATATGGTGTCCTTGACGAAATATGAGCGATATCCAAAGCAATACCATAAAGATATGAAAGACGTACTGCCTGTTGCCATGCCCAGTCTCCGGACATGAAATCCTTCCATCGGCGTGTGGAGTCCGATGCGTCGTATTCACGAAATGGCACGTAGTCGATCTCATCCTTGTAATCAGGGTTGGCGAGTATGTTGTGTGCCATCGCACGGGGGTCCCTGTACCAGACCTCGAATTCATCATCCATCCATGGCGGGACAACCTCAGGTCGTTCTCCTGAGTATTGGGCCGAGAAACACTGCCAAGGACATCACCGAGTTGTGTCGCATCTATAACGTTGTGTAGATCTTTGTGATCCACGAATGGAGGGGTGTCATGGTGTCTCGCAAGAGTTGCGGCCATTAAGTCACACAAGAAATCCAAATTTCTTGCAGACATGTGACACTTTTTGAATGCGAACTCTGCTAGCTCGAATTCTATTCTGTTGCGATAGGGACTCCAATCATCAGGAGCCTTCAATGGTGCGGGAGTTGGGGGAGTGCCATGCGGCAGAAATGTTCCATCAGCTGCGCATGGTCGTCCTAAACACATACGAGTCAAAAACAGAGTACTGAAACTTGAAGGAAACGTACTGTTTAACACTGAATGATACGTACGAAAGTAACGCTCGCTCGCATCAGTGAATTCGGCATCAGTGCTATTTAAATCCTCGTGGACTGGACCAGTGAGTATGGGAGATGACGGCTGGGGTGGTTGTGAAAAATCTGGAGGGGGCAGTGAGAAATCTCGAGGGAGAGAGGGTGACCGGGATGGCGGGGGAAGTGGTGACTGGGGTGGTGATGGGATGTCCCGAAGGGACGGTCCTGAAGTAACGGTCCTGAAGTAGGGTGAATCGAGCGCCTGTGGTGGGTAAGACCTGACTGGCTTCGAAACCAACGCAAGCATCCTGGAACAGGGCATGGAAGCTGATGCAGGTGGTGAACACGACGGGGAGCATATGTGCTATGCTGGGATGTTGCTGTTGACAATCGACTCTCGGTATTTTGAGGGCCAAAACACTCAAGGTTTGGGGCGCGGTTGTAATCACCACATTAGCACAGCCAAGGCAAACTTTAATGCTAAAGTGAAGGCTAGATGTGGGATGCGAGCAAACGGTACCGAAAAGGCTTTGGTAAGTGTTGATGTTGAAGCTGGAAACGGTGGTTAACTGCCGTTTCCTTGCACCTGCGAGCAAAAATTAATATACTAGAGGTGCGGGAAGGATCAGCTATCTCCTCACCAGACAGGTTTTAGTAAACGTCGACGCTAAAGCCACAACGGAAAATTGGTGGTAACCTCGGTCTCCTTGCACCCAGTACCGAAAAGGCTTTGGTAAACGTTGGTCTCCCTGTACTAGTAAACAAAATAAATATATTAACGGTGCGGGAAGTGTCAGCTATCTCCTCACCAGACAGGTTTTGGTCTCCTTGCACCCACAAATGAAAACTAACATGATGACGGTGTGGGAAGTGTTAGTAGACTATCTTGCCGGAAAGGTCTTGGTAAACGTTGATATCTTGCAGCCTGAGGCAAAGAGTTGCATTGATAATATTCTGGAAAGAATATTAGTAAAAAATTGAGGTTCCATGGCAACTGCAACAGATCGCACCAATATATTAGTAGGTACGTCAGGGCACAAGTAGGTCATTTGGTCAGAATCAGCCTAGGCTTCAATTTTTGAAAAATTGTGACGGAACTCACCTTGTTGCCAACTACCACTGTCGTCTCTTTCTTCAGCCTTCCGAACCCCCCCATCGATACCATGTCTGAGCCTGCTAGCGCAGTTCCGAAACGCATGATGACTCGTCCTAAAAATGCAACTCAGCATCCAGGACGTATCCTCACTGAGGCTGAAGGCTATACCAAAAGACGTACCAAAGCTCAAAAGTTCGCTGACAACAAGCGTGAAAAAGAGGAAAAGCAGGCAAGTGAAATGGCTGTACAAGAAGGATATAAGCGCGTTGCTGCATTTGAGAAAAAAATGCAGACAGACCAAGCTGCTAAACGTGCTGATGCACCAAAGCCTACTCGTCCCCGCCCACGCCCTGTAAAAAAGGTTGTGAAACCCATGGAGACCTCTAACTCGACTATGGCCGAGGATCAGGCCATTGGCGCTAAAGGCAAGGGTGGTAGGGCTAGAGATAAATCAGCAGCCGGTGCTAACGTCGAACATCCTGAGAGTGATGCAGAGGACGAGGAGCAGGAGGCGCAAGTGCCTGGAGCACGCAAAAAGAAGGGGAAGAGGACGGTATTACCAGTGAAGACGCCAGTGAGAGACGCAATCGAAGCAGCTGGCCTTATTGATGACTCGGAATCAACAATGCCACGTGACAACGATAAGAAGTCTGGTGATGTGTAAGGAGCTTACTTCTCAACCATAATGCACTATCTGACCGAGACGGCTCTTTTCTTTTTCAATTTAATGCTTCATGGTGATGATAGCTCTACAGCAGGTCCTGCAAAATTCGGTGTTGCTGCTGGGCGTATTTCACATTGGAGGTTGGAGATCCCTGAAGAGCTTACCTCCGCCGCCGCTGCCTCAAAGCACAGACGACCATCTACGATGCCTTCTGACTTCTCTAGTATGGTTCCCTCCTCTAAACTCACTAGGGGGAGTACTGTTAGTAGCGGTGGTGCCCCACTCACACCCATCAATGCTATCACCGGTGCTGGGGCTGATAGCATGGCAGATCATTTTGTGACTCTGTTTGCAGACGATGATTTGGATGAATCAGTCGAGCGCTCTCAGGCCCTGGCCCGTATGTCCAAACCAAAGGGGGCCGCTCAGGTGAGTTCATTTATTTAATTCTTTTCTTGACGTGTCAACATTAACTATGTTACCAGGGCGTCAAGATTTCTTCTATGGTCCCTGATACTTCCATTCAAGCAAACTCAGCCCGTCGCAATACCAACCTGGCCCCCAAACAGCTCAACACACTTGAGCCTGACACTGTCACTGACGATAATGGTGATATGGATGTTGAGGTGGCTCGCCCAGCAGTAGCGTCGCTTGTCAACTACGCATCCGACACTGACATGGAATCTGATCTTGAACCTCCTCCTTCTACGCAGGTGCCCAAAGGATACTATGATGACGACATCCGCCGAGCTGTGGCTCTCAATTGAAAAGCAGCATCCTACCCTACGACTCCGTCAACGAGTGTCAAGCGCAAACTTGCAGACATAGAGGACGACCTGACTGACGATGACGCAATCGAGGACGATGCAATTGAGGACGACACAATCAAGGATGCCCTACTCGAAGATGCTCCCTTCGAGGACGACATCATGGTCGGTGATGACTTCGGTGATGATCATGCCTCCATGATCGAGGAAGATTTGCTCTCGTCCGAAGTTGAGTTCATTAGTCACATCAAGCCCGTTGTCAAGGTCGAATCCAAACCAGTATCTTTGCGGGTCACGTCCACGGTAGTATGCTTTCGTGATTAACATTTAAATTATACTGACTACACATAATGCAGACTAATGTTGGTGTCAAACACAAAGCTCCCGTGACCAAGCGGACAAAGTCTTCCATTGCGCATACTCATAGTCTTTCCAGCATCTCAAGTGCTGGTTCTGGTGCCGCGTTGGGTCCTGTAGAAGTGGAGATCCTTCCTCGTTCTGCTTACAGGATCAAAAACCTTCCTGGAGGTCCTTGGGCAGTCGCTAGGTGGAGCGCAGTCTTCATTCCAACTCTCATTTCCGCTGTTGGGGACCAAGATGAAGTTTGGGGCCGACTCGAGTCGGAGACGACGCTTTGCGCTACCATCCAGGACACCTGGAATGCAGTTTACGGTGATATACCTCACACGGTCACACCCGATGGGCCGGTTATGGCTCTAGTAAGTGATTGTTGACGCAATTCGTATCTGATTGTGTTTTGTTTTAAATAGGCTACCCAGCGGCTATCAGAGTGGCGCAACGGCGTTGGCACTACTGCCATCACAGTACTGACGCACTTCATGTCGACGCAGGACGATATCGAGAGTGATGAGGATCGCAAAGATTTTGCGAAAAACTTACGTCTCAAGCTAGGATTTTTGTACGGCAGCATCACGGAGGACGGCAAATACAAACAACCCTTCCAGTCTGAACTCCTCGTTCAGGTTCTGGTACAGCATAGGTGCGCTACTTTGGGCGCTATTGACAGCCACAGGAAGACCTCATACGCGAAGGGAGCTCTGAGTCTTGCCACTGCGGCGGCATGTATATTTGCTCTCTCGTCAAACCACAATTAACTTATTTCTCGTGTTTCAGATGGAACGCGCCCTCGATATTATCGGTGGGGACACGCGCGTCAGTGAACTGAAATTCAACAGTAAAGGGAAGGCCGTCAAGGTCCCCCACAGCTTGAACAAAGTCACGGGCAAGGCCAGTAACGCTCTCAAGGCGTTTTCGGACACCAACTACGGCGAGGCGACCAGAGGCTATATGAAATCCATCAACCGGCTCCGAGAGTCAGTCCTCCAAGACGTCTGGGAGCGCACAAAAGAAATCGCTGTGAAGAGGCGTCACGGTGGTGCGTCCACCATTCTGGATGAGGATTCCGACGATGAGCGCGCAATCATTGTCGACGACGACTGGTAGTACCTTTCTATTATTCACTACTATTATTCAACTGACAATTTGTGTTTTGTAGAGTCACTCGTTTTCTGTCGATAGTACCCAGCATCCCGTGGCCTACTACTACTACACCCACATATGGCCATCGTTATCCTTCACCACCAAAGCCTGCTTTCCCTCCGCCCAATTCTTCCTACATCACACCACCCACATCGCCAGACACGCCGTCACCAAGTTATTCAACATCGACGTCTCCAGCATCAATGGCATCTCCTCCAACGCCCCCAGGTGTAGAGGTGCCGCATAGTAAATTGAATCTCTCGTGCTTGTTCCTGCTTGACGTCTATATTTCGCTACTTACTAGTACTTGCATGCTCTTTCCCTCGCTTAATTTACAAAATGCCAGTGTTTTTGTGGTTATTTTTATATTAAAAGTGTGAAATAAGTGAAATAAGCATACAATAAGTGAAATAAGAATCACCAATTTGCGCTACGCAACGGAAAAATAAGTGCTACTGTTA
The DNA here is from genome assembly GCA_016800925.1 of Suillus spraguei. NCBI lineage: Eukaryota > Fungi > Basidiomycota > Agaricomycetes > Boletales > Suillaceae > Suillus > Suillus spraguei. The sequence continues at coordinate 54,244 of JABCPU010000310.1, read as the reverse complement.
AAAATAATTGCCCAAAAAGCCAGAAAAGACTGGAAAAAGTCACAGTCAAGAGGAAGGACCTGCTTTTTCGACTTAAAATTGCCTTGTGGCAAGTTTACAGCAAGTGGGTGTCACCATTCTTGCGAGGGACTTATCCGCTCCTTTTTGGGAAATTTGCCGGCGGCAAGTCAAAAAAAAGGAAGTTAAGCAATGTGTGAATTTACTGATGGCCTGCCAGGCTCCAGCACATCTTTGTACACCATGGCAATGGTGACGCTCTACTATTTTCTCCAACACAACACTGTTTTCCAAGTCCCACAAACATCTTATCGCTTGGCGACATCATTTTACCATTCTAGATTTTATTACAATAGTTCTTTGTTTGCTAGCTACGAAATATATGAACTTGGTGTTTTATTTTGTGCGCATGTGTGTCTAACCCTAACCCTAGCGTTGGGACTTTGAGAAATTGAAGCACATCTGAAGCGCATAGTATTTCGAACGGAGTTGAATCAATTTTACGCCAAGGTCCCTCAGTGATTAGGCAAGCGGAGTCCCCCAGCTTCACGCTCGGGGGACTCGAACAAGTTTTATTGCGAACCGAGAGACCGAAAATACAAGTCACGGCAATATGGTGCGAAGTAGGCTCTAGGCTCAATGGGATGTGCTCGAATGAGCAATGAAAGTAGTTCTAGGACGAAAGGAGAAAAGACATTAAATTTGGCTTTTCAAGCGGATTTTCAGAACGTTTCAAAGCATCTTTCAGAGCGATTCAGAACCGTTTCAGAAGGTTCAGAATTTTACTTTGAATACCCAACTATAGTTCTAAGTAACTAAGTACTAAGTAACTATAAGCAAAATATTCGTGTTCCTAGCGCTTCAAAACCTCATGAGCATGTTGGCCTGACTGAGAATTCAGTGTATCTCATAGTACAAGCAATACAAACCAATGAAAATGATCCATTTCATACAGGCCTGATTGACAAGGGATGAGTCAGAGACAAAAGTTTGAATGGCAGGTCGAATGCGAGAGCGGGACGCTGGGACATGTTAAGGTCGCAAGGAGCTGCCATCAGTACACCTGAGTCACTCAGCCCACGATAAGAGTTATAGTAGCAAGGTTCGCAGAACGCTCTGAGACTCGCGTGTCTCTTTCAACCGTGCTGCTTTTCTTGTTGACTGGCTGACATTGACATTGACCACTTCAGCAATATATGGTTTGCTACTTGGTGATCTTTTAGCCTCAGCGCTTAATGCCATCATACCAGCGTTTATCGTTCCGAACAGCCCACAACGTGGAAATACATGACCTGAACCCCTCTAACCTGAATTTCATTTGCAGTCCCATATCCTTAGTCTCGTCTTCTTCTGCTACTCGTTCAACTCACCGCCCAGCCCATCCTTGATACTTATCGTGTTGCTTCATAGCTCTATCATGCCCCGTAACTTAGAAGGCCGATATATCAGACTCGAAGGTGAGTCAATCCATATCGCATTCGCATTCGTTTGGTGATCTTCATGTTCTATCTACAGTTGTCAGTGGGAAAAATCTCACAGTCCCTTCTGAGCGCACTCCAGCAGGCATCTACGTATCCATCAGTCACGACTCGAGCAGGTGCTGGAAATCAGCCATTGGAATCTTATTATCCGACGAATCTACAATGTGGGCCGATACCGTAACATTGTACAAGTTCATTGAGATTTTTAGATACAACGCGAGGACTAATCTTTTGTTTGTAGATCATTAGATGCGTCTCCTGCATTATCAGTGGAGATCAGAGCTTCCTTCGAGCTCGGTCGCATGCTGGGCAATGGAGAAGTCATCGGAAAACTTAAAACATCATGGAATGCGCTGCTCAATCATGGAAATGAGCCTTTCGGTGAGTAACCTGCTTCCCATTCATGCACATCTACTAACATCTTGCAGCTCTCTCCTTCCCACGCGTTCGTAGTGTCCGGCCTTCCCTCACGCTAAAGGCCACTGTTCTACATGACTATGACAACAAGAACAGCGCACTGCTTAACGTGAGTGACATAAGTGTCCGTGCTATTGGGTTTAATTGACGGAACACCTGCTGTAGTCTATCGTCGGAGGCCAGATTACCCGAGACACGGATGTGGGCCATGCCCGTCTTGCCAAATATGTGGCAAGCGAGAGGGTCTCTCACCTCAATGATGCCATACGGCATTTTGAGTTGGTCCTGGACCAATGCCCGGTCGGCCATCTTCACCGGGCAGCGGCTCTCACCAACCTCGCGTGGGCTCGCCTCAAAGGTTACATTCAAAATGATTTCCAAGACATCAACTCCATCACCTCTCTCTTCCGCGAGGCCCTTTCATTATGTCCGCAGGGCCACCCTGATCATTCATCATCTATCTATCACCTCTTTGAAGCGCTGACTTGGCGCTACAGCGAGGAGAACACTGCCATATATATCCAAGAATCAGCGGAACTATCCTGCAAGCTATTGGCTCTCTGTCCAGAGGGCACCTACCTTCATAGCATCGCAGCGGGGGAAAATGGTGTTGATTATGTGGTCAGCGAATGCAACAATCTCCCAATCGACGCATCAGATGAAGGCATCCACCTTCGACGAGTCGTGCTCAAGCTCTGTCCTCTGGGCAACAAATATCGTCCTAGAGCCCTCAGCATGCTTGCACTGGCAGTTCAAGCACGCTTTCTCCAGCGCGGTACCATTGATGATGTAACAGAGAGCATACAACATCATCGTGAAGTCGTTTCTCTCTACCCTGAGGGACATACTGAACGCGACACCTTTCTGAATAATTTGGCCTTGTCACTCAAATACCGCTTCGATCACCAAGGCGACTCAGATGACCTCAATGAGGCTATCTCTTTGTATGAAGAAGCGCTGCGCCTGTGGCCTGTTAAGCACAAATATTCTGCTTCCTCATTGAACAACCTAGGAGCCGCCCTCCACACCCGTTTCAAGCAACGCGGTGATGTTAACGATATCATCAGATCCGTCAGCCTCCGGCGCGAGGCACTGACATTGTGCCCGCCTGGAAATCCAACTCGTGATACCACACTTAACAACCTTGCCGTCACGCTCAAAACCAGACATGAGAAATTGGATACCAGTGAGGATCTCGATGAAGCCATCGACCTGCTCCGGGATTCACTTCAGTTAAGGCCGCATGGCCATCCGTTTCGCTATAAAGGTCTTCACAATTTGAGTTCAGCGCTCTGTTCTCGTTTCACGCAAACTCGGAAGAATGAAGATGCTGAGGAGGCCATTAGACTCTGCCGAGAGTCGTTGGAGGCTTTGCCTTCACTGCACCCAGATAGATATTTCAGTTATAGGCGGTTGCAGGAGGCCTACTTGTCTCGTTACAGGGTGCAATGCAAGTCTGCTGATTTGTCGCTCGCTGTAGAGAACTTCAGACTAGCATCACGACATCCCACACAAGGATTCCCGAGACGCATCGAAGAGGCCATAGACTGGGCTTGCCAAGCAGAAGTCTATCGACACGACTCTGCTCTTGAAGCATACCAAACGTGCTTGGATCTCTTCGATAACCACGTGATGACGCGATCATCCGTCATCTCACGGCGGGAGGCTGCAACCGCTTTCCGCAGCGCTCAATCACTAACAGTAGATGCAGCCTCGTGTGCCATACGTCATGATGATCTACGACAAGCAGTTGAACTCCTGGAGCAGGGTCGTGGCCAGCAATGGTCGCTGGCCTCTCGACTCAGGACACCGCTGGAAGATCTGAAGTTTGCAAGCCCAGAACTAGCTCACAAGCTCTCGGAGATCAGCCAACGCTTGTCTGATGCTCAGGGTTCCGCCGGCAGCGCTAATCGAGCTGCTGCTGATCGAGCAGCGATAGAATACAGGAGGCTTCAGGAGCAGTGGGATGCCGTGGTAGCTGAAATCCGAAGTCTTCAAGGTTTCTCGCGGTTCATGCTTCCGCCGTCGTATTCACAATTGCAAGCGGCAGCACGCAATGGCCCAGTCATCATCCTCGTCGCGAGTCTATATTCATGCAGCGCCATTATTGTCCCCACGTCAGGCGAGCCACGCCACGTTAGCCTCCGCGCATGAATCTCACACATCTGGAAGTGCTTAAGAAGGACTTCGCAAGGGAGATACGACATGCATCTTGCATGCCCCCAGAGGAGACAAGGAAGGAACTGCAAGGCCTCTTGCGGACAGTATGGGACGAGATCATGCTACCCATCGTCATCGTCCTCCAGCGTGATCTCAGAGTGGGGTGCCGTTCTCGAATCTGGTTATGTCCAACTGCGACCTTCACTTCCATTCCTCTTCACGCAGCTCATCCCTTCCGAATGAAACCAGACGGAGTTACACCGGAACTATGCCTGGAGGACGTCTACATCTGTTCTTATACTCCGACACTTTCAGCTCTGATTAGATCTAGACGGATGATGAAGACTCGTGCCACTCCGTCTTTTGCTGCAATTGGACAAAGTGAACCGGGTGCAGGACAAGGCGAGGCGCTCAAGACTATCGACAGCGAGCTCGAGCTCGTACGCAAGATTGTCCCCGTGACGGCCAACCCCACTACTCTTTCTGGCGATAATGCCACGCGAGCAGGTGCACTCGACGCTTTGCAACACAACACCTGGGTGCATCTCGCTTGTCATGGGAAGCAGGACCACGAGCAGCCTTACTATTCACGTTTCGCCATGAAAGATGAACCTGTCACGCTGCTCGACATCATGAACAAAGACATTCCTCACGCCGAGTTCGCATTCTTGTCAGCATGTCATACTGCTGTTGGCGATAAGAAGACACCCGACGAAGTCATCCACCTCGCAGCTGGACTCCAGTTTTCGGGGTTCAAGAGCGTGATCGGCACGCTGTGGGTGGTCGACGACGCTGTCGCGAATCACGTCGTGAAAGCTTTCTACGAGAACATGGTGAAGGATTTGAAAGATGGTGCTATGATGGACTGTACGAAGGCGGCCTGGGCACTCAACCGTGCTACGTGCTCCGTGAAGACGAAAGTGCCACTTGAGCAGAGGATGGTTTTTATTCATATTGGTGTGTAGTTCTGTATCGCATTGATTTCGTCTGGTATAGGTTCTCAAGTTGTTGATTTTTGATCCTCTTTCATCCTGATCACTGTACTTAATACCTGTCAGTTGTAGGATTATCTTCCATGCTGATCATACTGTTGTTCTGTATTCCCTTGCACGATATCGTCTACTCTAGAGTCTTTCGCAATTTATTCAATGTTTCAAGTATTATTAGCAGTATCTTCTTCGTGCATCTGTACATGTCAAAATGTGCTTAACGACCATAGGAAGGAGCATCGAAAGCGCTATAGATACGCCTGAATTTTGGTGCCATAGTAAACTAGGAACGACCACGACATTCCTTGCATGGGCCAGTTCAATTTTACAATGAGCTCGACTCCCGAGAGCTCAATATTGATTGAAAACTCGGAAACATCAAACCGTTCCGAAATTTTGGCCAGTGGAACTTTTTTATGCTCTATAAGCAAGACCTGAGCATAATCAAATGCACTTCTCGCAGATGATAGAACTGTTTCATAGAGGCGCGTACAGATATTGCAAGTACTCATCGAGGAGGCGTTGATGTAGTAGTTGAGTGATTTTATTCACATGCGAGATCTACAACAAAGGTGAACTCTGCGGACCGGCCCTAGTGACTAACAAACTAGTTCAAGATATCAGCAAGTGTTACTGCAGAAAATCATGTTGCTGCGGCGATGCCAATGGAGCAGGAAACACTGCTTGTTTATGTAATAGCCATTGCCCACTACTTATAAGCAAAATGTTCGTGTCCTAGCGCTTCAAAACCTCATGAGCAAGCGCCCAGGCCTGGGATGATAGTCGTGTCTTGAGGTGCATATGTGCAAGAGCACGACGGCTGGCCGCTGCATCGTCGTGTAGATGCAAATCGGACATGCATTTTGGAATTGACGTGTATGTGTACTGCAATTTTAAATTCTGAAAATATCCTGGACTGAGTCCCCTATCTTATCTTTACCATGTCTAAGACTGACACACCTCCGCCATACGCACCCCGACCAAATTTATTCTCATTCCCATGGAAGAAAGAGCAACAGACAATCGACTCATCATCACACATCTGTTATATAGTCTCCACTCCCAATGCCACACCTGCTTCCATCGCAAAAATAGCCAATGAGTGTGCTGCCACTCTTTCTCCTGCACAATTCGCCCGCCTCCTCCAACAACCAAATATAGAGGGTCACACAGCCTTGTACTGGTCAATCGTCAATCACGGACGAGAAGGTTTTTCCGCACTTGCCACATTCGTCCCAAAATTCACCCCTGCTTGCTCTTCTGACTTGCGTCTGGCCTGTATCGCAACTAGCGACCACGAATTGTTCACCCAGCTAAATTTGGGGCGTGTTGTAAATTGTAAGTGGGCACACTTGCACCCGTACGACTTTCACACATTGTCATCATGTTGTAGCCAAGGACGAGTCTTGAGGCGTTTTTTGGGCTGTCCGCCTGATTTTTTTTTTTTTTTTTTTTGATCCTTGTTTATTGTCCGTTGGGGCTATGCCCTATGATGGACACTACCTACTGTACATCTAATCTATTCGTATATGCTTTGGTCCGTTTTTTGGTTGTCTATGCTATACAGTGGTCCTGGCTTGCGCGCGGACGTTAGGGCCTTCTTCAGGCTCTTGATATGATTTGTGCGACTTGTTGTCACGTTTCCTCTATTCCTTCTCCTTTTCCGCTGGGGGGGTTACATCTCCGAAGGTTTGTTCCAATCTTCTCGTGCGCGCGATGTACGTCAACGTTGCTCTCATTCCCTTGCTTTCGTTCAGCAGGTACTCGATTTTGCATTGTCTTGCTCCGACTTCTTTCCTCATTTGTTCTCTCTGGTTCACGTATGCTGGGCAGACTAGGATGAAGTGGTGTACCGTTTCGTCATGGTTTTCGCATGCTGGGCAACGCGCCGTTGGGGATTTCGCTATTCGTTTGAGGTGTTTGTTGAGCGCTATATGTCCCGTGCGGAGTTGAAACATCAGTGAGCTGTGACGTCTCGGTAGCTTCTCTGTCTTCTTTGCAAACTTCTTTGATGGTGCTGACGTGTCGACTGATTTGAGCAGTGTGTAGCGCGGTGAGTTCTCCATGATGGTGGTGGCCTCTTTTTTGATCTTTGCGTAGAAGTGTTGTCTTAGTGCCGCTTTGCTCCTTGGTAGGATTCTGAGTTCTCCTTCCTCGGTTAGGAGCGACTTTGGCTGGGCTCGTGTGTCTGATGATTCGCCTCGTGCGGCGCGTTTCGCGTGAGTGTCTGCCTCTTCATTCCCTGGTATCCCTACATGGCCTGGCGTCCATCTGACTTTGAGTTTTCTTTCGTCGTGCTCAGGGATGAGTCTTCTAAGATCATCGTGGAATTGGTCCATGAGGTAGTGTCCTGGCTGTGAGCGGAAAGCTTCGGTTGCTCTTATCGCTGCCTGATTGTCGACACCTAGGGATATGGTGCCCCTTCTTCCTCCCGTCTCCTTCAGCAGTTGTACTGCTAATATCATCCCCACCAACTCTGCTTCATAGACCGTATGCTCGCGGTCGCTCCCCAAGTGAAACCTCTTGCTTCCTATCACTTCGTTGCCTCTCATGACCACTGCTGCTCCTCCAACTCCCCCATCCACCATTGACCCGTCTGAGTACGCCCTTAGGTTTTCATCGGCGAGTCCGTCTTCTATCTTTGCTGTCTCGGCCTTCTCCGCTATGTGGATGTCTACATCCGGCTCCCACTTGGGGTGTCCGCCTGATGAGACACAGGTGTACTCTGTCGCAGGGAATACACCTGAACGGAACGAGTTTTCTGCTTGCTTCTGCATTAAGATGTTCCAGCAACGCCTGCATGCCAATCCCACACGGGAATTGGGCATGGAATTTATTTTAGGGGTATGAGTCATAGCTGTCGGCGTTTCTGGTGCTGATTCAATTGTCAATCCTTCCAGGGCACATATGGTTGTTGAAATTCTGTATGATAAAAGGGAAGTGGTCCATGATGTTTAGTCTTTCTGATGATAGTTTGCCGGCGTTTGTACACTCCTATGTGCTTGTCACATCAGGAAATTCACACATTCCTTGACGTGCCCTTATGCGGACTTATTTACACTTAACTGCCTTGGTGAAATTGAATCTACTTGTCCAAAATTTCAATGTGAATGAATTCAGAAAAAAAAAAGTTGAGATATATTAATATACATGTTTTATTGTATTTCGCACTCAAAAAATATAAGATATGCCAGGTGAATGATGTGAGAGAGAGCAAACAAGTTTTGAGATAAGTGAGTTAAGCTGATTAAGCATGTTAAGGAATGTGTGAATTTCCTGATGCATCCAGGCACCGAGTGGGGAAACCCCACTCGAAGATGTGCGAATACCGCATCCCAACGAAAAGCCTACCATTGTACCTGCAGGGTGCGTCTTATTCAAGTCAAAGCATACTGGTGGCTTCATAATTCATGGTAACACAGATTCATCACGGGATCAGAATACTGCGTCTCATCTCAATGGCATTTGAACTGGCTGATGAACGAGTAAGTATTTCATAGCTTACTTTGCCGTTGTTATGATGACGGTGTCGTTAGCAATACTATGCTGGATTGCGATGGCACCCTCCACGCAAAGTTGGAGATCATATTAATGTAGCGACTCCTGTTCATTCTTGTGCTCGATCCTCGCACTTTCCAGCTCATTTGTCTTTAGTATTTATTTTGTCGATTTCATTGCTTCATGTCAAAATCTGTTACTTTTGGCCCCGATGGTGGATCCTTCCTTGCTGCACAAGTAATTGGCACCCACACGAATATCTGTGACAAGCTGTGCAGGCTTATGTGCGTCACCTGCCTCAACAAAATTGAGCATCAAGATATGATCGACATTGTAACGGACAACCGTAAGTACAATATTGACTTCTTAGGTACTACACCTCCCAGTCAGGAACTTCCAGATCCGCCCTAACAACACCTCTTCGCACCATACCCTTGACTTCCACAAGTCGAATACATGTGCACCCATGCATACTCACAACCGCACCTCCCCATATTAAACAAAATAGAAACAACCTCGGACGTCGATTTCAGAACAAGCATTCCATCCCACTCGCAAACCACTCCTTCTTCTTTCACGGTGTACCAATCCATACAGTCACTAGCTTTGTGACCTGTCCAAACACAGATAAGGCACAGGCCGGTGCGAGTTTTGGACTTGCTGTATGGATGGAACCCCTCCTCGGACTTGACGACCTCATTGATGCGTCCGCAAAGTTCCTTCTGGTAGATATCCATATCCAATGCTTTCCAGCGGCGTAGGCACGTATCCTCTTCCAGGAATGACTCCGTATTGAAGAATATCCGCCTCGTCTCAATATCACAAGTAAGAACAGTCCTGAACCTCTGCATATGAGACAGGCAAAACTTCTGGTGCGCCTTAAACTGTTCCAGGTCAATAAATCTAATATGACGTTTGGTAGAAATCTATCATAGATATCATATCTTCTGGAGGGAAAGCAGAGATATAGATAGATATCCTCTCCTGCGTTGAGTTCTTGATAACAGGATAGGTCAGAAAGGTGAGTGGAACATGCATCATGATCTTGGACTTGCCGAGGTTGATGACAGCACGGGGGAGATCCAGGGATACAAATGTGGTATCTTCGTAGCGAAAAGTGAGGTCTGCTATTGAATATGTGGAATGTTCTTCTTCTACGAGTTTTGGAGGGAGGCTTGATTGGAGGGAGAAAGCGTGTTATACATAATGTTTGCCTACTTACATAAAGAATTTGGACACTGGGCAACTTGTGACTCGGGTGGTGAATCGTGATGATCAGTGACCTGTCATTACCTAGTGGGTCGTACATGCGAAGCCCAAAATCGAGAGGAATATGACAAATGTGGGGAAATACATTATTAGGCTCGTTCTTGCTCTTCGAAGACCGACGTGAAACTGAGAATAGTCATGGTAAGCGCTTCTTCCGAGGACCGACTCAGACTCCAGACTAGCTAAAGTACAGTTGAATATTAATATGGTTCGTTCCCTATAACATTCTGAAGCTGGACGTACTGATTTACTTACCGTGGTGTTCAGACCACTAGGTCTCCAGCCTCCGGAAAAGACCCCGGCATATTCAAGTTGGAAGTTGTCTTTAACGCTCGTGACATAGTGCAACTCCCCCTCCCGGTCCAGTACTTTCTTCGCATGGCCCACTAATGGTATCACCGCTGTGCCAAGCGAAGGTCTTCAACATGTCCTTCAGCGTCCCGGCATGTAGCTCTTGCATTCCACCTGCCATGTAAACTTTTATACCTGTTTCTATCGCTTCTTGGACCTGAACCAGGTGGCACCCCGACTAGGACCCCGGAAACCAACCGCCGACAACGCGCTCAACAGCGCTAAGGACGCCCAGAGGCGCCCCAGCGGTCACCAGGACACCAGACAAACCGCCAAAACCCTAGACCAAGAACCAAGAACGAAGCAACAAAGCAAACAAAATGCCAACAATCAACTCAACGAGCCCGGTCACCACGACAACCACAGGTAGGGCCAACCGACGGACAGCAGCTGATAAACCTTTGCTTTCAACCAGTAGACCCATACAAGACCACATATCGGGCACAGGAACGAAGACAGATGTTGTCAACCTGAACACAGCACGAAAAATCTTGTCCATGCACGGTCTCGTAATGCCAACAGCCGGTAGCATGTTGCAATCAATCTCGGTAGCTTTATTCGAATTTAGTATCACAGCAAATCTAGGCGCCACACATACTGACATACTACGAGCAATTGCACTAATAATACAGGAAGTCGATACGGAAATAAACACGGAAAACATCATAGAAAAAGTCAAAGCCCTAATAGGCGGACCGATTGCGACCCTAGACGAGAAAGTCGAGACATTAACAGAAACAATAGACGCGCAAAAGAAAACAATAGAGTCGATGACGGAGGTACGCACCAATTTGAAATCATCAGCAGAAGATTTGGGAAAGATAGCTGGAAACATGAAGAGCACAATGCCACAAAGAACGAGTGATGAACGGTCTGACGGACCACGAACGTTTGCAGACGCAGCCAAAACTAACATCCCTGCCCCACTAACGAAGGTACTAGCGAGAAGCGAGACACAGGCAAGGCAGATCCTAGTCGACAGACGATCACAGCTCTTCGCCAACTCTCTGAAAGACCTAACGGAGGCGCAACTAGTAGCAAAGGCCACCTTAGCAGTGGAGCAAATGTCAAAGGAGAAAGTCGTACTTCCAACATCAATCAACTTCATCTCAGCACGCCGTCTCCCTCATGGAGGAGTCCTTTACGAGCTCAACTCACCCGAGGCAGCAGAGTGGTTCAACGTGGCAGCAAACCGAGGATACTTCCTGGAACACTTCGGAGCGGAAATAGTGATCAAGGAGCGAACGCACAACGTTATAGTGGAAAATGTACCAGTAACCTTTGTACCCAACAACCCAGCAGCACTAGCGGACGTCGAGAAGAAGGCGGGCTTGAAACCAAAAACGATTAGCAAGGCGCGATACATCAAACCGGAAGCAAGGCGCAAACCAGGACAACGAACAGCCCACATAATAGTGACCTTTAACTCCAAGGAGGGAGCAAATCAAGCCATCAAGTTCGGCCTGACAATCGAAGGTAAGAAAGTATATGGAAGAAAGCTAATACCAGAACCGACCAGATGCCTCAAATGCCACTCGTTCGAAAACACTCACATGGCCGCAGAATGCCCACAGGAACAGGAGACGTGCGGTACATGCGGGGAACACCACCGAACAGCCGCGTGCCAAGTCACAGACCAAAACGAGTTCTTCTGCAGGAACTGCAAAGTGAAGGGCCACGCGGCCTGGAGTCGACAATGCCCGACGTTCACGAAGAAGTGGGATGGACACAAGAACCGCAATGAAGACGCTAAGTACCGATTTTTCCTCACAGAAGACCCTCTTACCTGGGAACCACTAACGAGTCAAAATTTTGAAGAGAACAACGAGACAGCCCCAATATGGCAGCAAGCGACGGAGGATCATCAACCACAACGATACCCACCACCAAGAAACAGAGCGGAACATGGACGGCCCACCAACAACAACAACAACAACCAAGAACGCGAGGAACGGAACCTCAACAACAGGAACGCCAACCGAATCCCATTGGGAGGTCAATCCCGAATCCCAGAAGCATGGCAGATGACAAGACCTCAAGCAGACCACCGAACACAATGGAAACTACCCACCCAAGAAGAGACCGAAACGCAATCAACACCTCCAAGATGGTCTAGCTCCCCTTACGGCTCCCTCCACGAACCCTACAGCCCACAAAGAGGGTGGGACCAGGACCATGCCGGAAACTAGTGATGGATGACGCCGACAACACACACCAAGAACGCAAAGACTTGAAAATCTGGCAGCAAAACCTTCGGAAATCCAACAACGCATGGGAGCACATGCTGAAAAACTTAAACCCGCACATATACGATATAGCGTGCATCCAAGAACCATATCTCAACCCCGTGAATCTTGCTAACGCCTCCAATCTAAGACAGTTCTGGGACGTAATCTACCCAACGGACCACCACGCAAACCCAGGACGATCACAGACGATAATCCTAGTCAACAAGAGACTATCGAAAAACAATTGGCACATTATACCACTCAAGTCAGCGAATGCTATGGCGATAGAGCTAACGGGGGCTTTCGGCAAGGTGCGTATCTACAACATATATAACCCCTGCGATAGCGATAGCACACTCCACTTCATGGAGAGGCACATGGTGTCTGAACGAAACTCCCAGAGACATCGCACGCAGCAGCGAATCGCTCAAGGCGACAACACTGTATATAATGAACATATAATCTGGCTAGGCGATTTCAATCGCCACCACCCAATGTGGGAAATGCAACATAATGTACATCTCTTCACCGCGGCGAACTTAGACGCCGCGGGAGTACTGATAAACCTTCTATCACTATATAACTTAGTCCAGGTTCTCCCCCCAAACATAGCCACTCTAGAGGCATCAAACACCAAAAACTTAACGCGCCCAGACAATGTATTTTGTTCAGCAGATCTTGAGCACTCGTTCACGCAGTGCAGTGTAGAGTACCAGCTACGCCCAGTAGTAACTGACCATTTCCCCATAATTAGTACCATCAACCTCCAACCAGAACGAATTGAAACCAGCCCCAAGCGCAACTTCAGAGACACGGACTGGGAAGAGTTCCGGGAGGTCCTTGAAACTAAACTAGACGACATCCCACAGGCAACGGAAATCAAGACACGAGAACAGTTCGACGAGGCGTTCAAGGCACTCACAACAAGCATCGCCGAAACAGTAGAGAAGTGCGTACCGAAGACCAAACCATCCCCGTACGCGAAGAGATGGTGGTCGAAGGAACTGGACACCGAACGAAAAGCAACACACAAACTAGGAAGGATATCAAGAAAGAAATTAGCGAGACGAAACGACCCAGTGCACGAGGAATATAGAATCGCACGAAACCGATTCTCAGAAAGTATCAAGTGAGCGAAGACAAACCATTGGACAGAATGGTTAGAGGAACTGACATTCACAGGAGTATGGACCTTTCATAGATACGTAGCAGGCGACCCTTCCGACCAGATACACACAAGGATCAAAACCCTCCAAGACCCGAGGGCAAACAATCAGGACAACACGACGCAAGATAACACCCGAAAGAGCGAGCTACTTTACGAGGTATTCTTCAGAACGCCGCCAGACGATGACCAAGTGAACCCGGACTTCGACTACGACCCTCCAATATGTGAATTCAGACCAATCACGAACCAGCAAGTACACAGAGCAATCGCGAAACTATCACCGTTCAAAGCCCCAGGACCCAATGGGATAAGCAACGTAGTATTCATGAAATGCGCTGACCTTCTTGTACCATTCATGCCACCAATATACAGAGCTACGTTCACCCTCGAAGTGTACCCGAAGAATGGAAATGTTCCTCGACGATCGTACTCAGGAAGCCAGGAAGGCCAGACTACAGTGTCCCGAAGGCATATAGACCGATAACGCTATTAGACACGATGGCTAAGATCCTTTCATCATGTGTTGCTGACGATCTAACATATATTGCAGAAGAACACCATCTATTACCCCCAACCCACTTCGGCGGTCGACCGGGACGATCAACGGTAGACTCCCTCCACCTGCTAACTAAGTTCATAACAGATTCCTGGGCGTCGAAAACAAACAACCACGTTTCCCTACTCTTCCTTGACGTAAAGGCGGCCTTCCCGAGCGTGGTAGCAAGCAAGCTACTACACAACCTCAGAAAAGCAAGAATACCAAAGGAATATGTAGATTGGTACAAACGAAGACTGGACAACAGAACGACGCATCTCTTTTTCGACGACTACCAGTCAAACTTGTTCAATGTGTCAGATGGACTAGACCAGGGATGTCCGCTATCCCCAATGGGCTTCATCTTCTACAACGCACCAGTCCTGTGAGTCGCAGACCCGAGACCCAGCAAAGGAGAACTGAGTCTAGGATTCATCGATGATGTAGCGCTAATAGCAAGAGGGCGCTCATACGAGGAATCAAACGCAAAGGTCAAAAACATGATGGAAAAGCAAGGAGGTGCACTTGACTGGAGCGAGGAATACAACGCTGAGTTTGAGCTAGACAAAACCGCACTAATTTGTCTTTCCAGGATACGAGTTCGAAGCACCGAAAACCCCAACAAGACAGTCCCTACGCCACGAGTACCCATCACCATCCGCGATCACACAATCCAACCTTCGAAGTCGCACAAATTTTAGGAATCATCATCGACGAAAATCTAAACTTCAAGGAGCAGGCAGCCCACGCACTGGCCAAAGGAACGAAGTACGCGCTAGCATGTAGCCGGATGATACGTCCGACGAAGGGAATACACGGGAAACTGATGAAAAAACTGTATGAGGGAGTAATCGTCCCGAAGATGTTGTACGCCGCAGATGTGTGGTGCGCAGGTCTAGTAGAAAAGGGGAGGGGGAAAAGGGGGAAAGGGCGAGGAGCAAGAGGCTTTGCCTCGCAGATGGCGCGAGTGCAGAGAATGGCAACCATATCAATTACGGGAGGACTAAGATCAAGTCCCACAGACATGCTAGACGCGCACGCTAATGTACTACCTTTTCAGCAGACTCTTCGAAAAGCGTGCTACAGAGCCATGCTCAGAATGGCGACACTCGCACAGAAACATCCACTAGCCAAGGGAATCAAGAACGCATACGATTACGGCAAAGAGAGAGATTTTAAGGGGAAAAAACGCTATCCATCCCCACTGCATAAGCTGATGTACGAATTCAGGATCAACCCATCGACGGTGGAAAAGATAGACCCAGTCAGACACTACCCCAAGTGGGAGCCGGATGTAGACATCCACATAGCGGAGAAGGCTGAGACAGCAAAGATAGAAGACGGACTCGCCGATGAAAACCTAAGGGCATACTCAGACGGGTCAATGGTGGATGGGGGAGTTGGAGGAGCAGCAGTGGTCATGAGAGGCAACGAAGTGATAGGAAGCAAGAGGTTTCACTTGGGGAGCAACCGCGAGCATACGGTCTATGAAGCAGAGTTGGTGGGGATGATATTAGCAGTACAACTGCTGAAGGAGATGGGAGGAAGAAGGGGCACCATATCCCTAGGTGTCGACAATCAGGCAGCGATAAGAGCAACCGAAGCTTTCCGCTCACAGCCAGGACACTACCTCATGGACCAATTCCACGATGATCTTAGAAGACTCATCCCTGAGCACGACGAAAGAAAACTCAAAGTCAGATGGACGCCAGGCCATGTAGGGATACCAGGGAATGAAGAGGCAGACACTCACGCGAAACGCGCCGCACGAGGCGAATCATCAGACACACGAGCCCAGCCAAAGTCGCTCCTAACCGAGGAAGGAGAACTCAGAATCCTACCAAGGAGCAAAGCGGCACTAAGACAACACTTCTACGCAAAGATCAAAAAAGAGGCCACCACCATCATGGAGAACTCACCGCGCTACACACTGCTCAAATCAGTCGACACGTCAGCACCATCAAAGAAGTTTGCAAAGAAGATAGAGAAGCTACCGAGACGTCACAGCTCACTGATGTTTCAACTCCGCACGGGACATATAGCGCTCAACAAACACCTCAAACAAATAGCGAAATCCCCAACGGTGCGTTGCCCAGCATGCGAAAACCATGACGAAACGGTACACCACTTCATCCTAGTCTGCCCAGCATACGTGAACCAGAGAGAACAAATGAGGAAAGAAGTTGGAGCAAGACAATGCAAAATTGAGTACCTGCTGAACGAAAGCAAGGGAATGAGAGCAACGTTGACGTACATCGCGCGCACGAGAAGATTGGAACAAACCTTCGGAGATGTAACCCCCCCAGCGGAAAAGGAGAAGGAATAGAGGAAACGCGACAACAAGTCGCACAAATCATATCAAGAGCCTGAAGAAGGCCCTAACGTCCGCGCGCAAGCCAGGACCACTGTATAGCATAGACAACCAAAAAACGGACCAAAGCATATATGAATAGATTAGATGTACAGTAGGTAGTGTCCATCATAGGGCATAGCCCCAACGGACAATAAACAAGGATCAAAAAAAAAAAATTCTCTAACTCGGCCTTGTTGCGATTTTCAAATATGGTACCACTTGTAGAAACCAGAGTCGAGGGCCGGATGGTGATAGACTTTGCTGCGAGGATCTCACGCTGTAGCACGAAGCATGTTTAAATTGTATTATCAGAGTCAAAGATGGAAACATGCCTTTGAATTAGAAACTTGAACCTTGAAAGTAAAAGAACGCGAGACTCATAAGATGAGAGGCACACGTAAATTAACGGAGACGTACCGTTGATGCCACTGGCTTGGGTACTGCATATAACGTTGCTAGTGATGGGCGCTGAAAGGCAGTGCCGGTGATCAGATCTAGATCTGGGAACCATGGAGCTTGGCTGGGATACTCCCAACTCCGATTCAGCCCCATCGGACCGCGTTTCCTTGAATTATTAAAAAAGGTGACTAATGCATTCCACATTTGGCTGTTCTATACGTCACAATATGTCACAGGGTAAAGTCACACTGTTGGGGATTCTTGACTGAAAGATTGATGGCTAGTTGAATCTTGCGCGGCCGAAATCTATACAGACGCAACCAATCACAACAAGGACATAATCACGTGACATTTCCACTCAACACTACATCTATAGAACTGAGCGTGCCTGAATCAGATAATCGAAAGTGAAGAAAATTGGAAAAGTTAGCCCAATTTTCTTCCGCCATGACAGTGACGATACCATGCTATATGCTATCGGTACTAGTATTTGTTGTTTCGTAATTTTTGTCTACAGCACTCAATTTCAAAGTAATTACTTAGATATGTTCTACTCCCTTGAAAAATGGAGATTGTGTTTTCAGTGTGAGATGGACCCTTTTTCTAGATTCAATTCTTGAATTGAATTTTATTTTCACGAGACTGTTGGGATGAGCGGGTCGGTACTACTGTCGTGGCAGATGTGTTAAACTTACCTTTCTCCCACGTATATGCAGCACGTGCAGCTGCGGTGAATTCATATCAATTTGCGGTATGCTTATTCTGCCTCCTGTAGGTACCTGGCCTGGCAGATGGGTATAGAGATCTGAGGCTTCGTCGCCTCTTTTTGAATTCTCTGTTCGTCTTGCCCGGTGAGTTGATTAGTGTTCTAAATATGCTCTAAAATGCTTTCAAACGCTGCGACGAAACTCAGTCATTGCGAGCCAGGTATAGAGCGTACCAGGGATTAAGAAGTGGGTCAATCTTCCTGCTCATAGGCATGCTTGATGTTCGCGCCGTCACTAATTAATTACTGATTCTTCAACTATCTCATCCTTCACCAGCTCAAGTGTGTAATATAAGAACTTTCTAGATGTTGATGTGCTAATCTTGTAAGTGGCCAAAACTGTTGTCCCTCGACCGTTGCCCCAATTAACTGTCAGGCCAAAAGGTAGTGATTATTCATTGAAGCTGTATTTCACAGCATCACAATATCGGATTAATGGATTACAGCCTCTATACTGCAGCATTGCTGTGCATTACCGCCTCAGGCTTCAACGCTACAGCATGTTTTGTCATGGCATAGCATTGATGACTTCACAGTACTTATACTGATCTGGCGGCCTGCATTGGGGAATCCTGTACTGCTGTAGTAGTACTAGTAATCAATACAACATCAATTCCCGAGATTTAGATCCGAACCTGTATGAAAAGATGCCAGCGTTCTTCTTTCTTTAAATGTGGCACCAATCAGTTTCACTCAGCTCTCATTTTCTCTCTTGTTTATAATCTTACGTCTGGGTTCATGACGGACAAAATTTATCTTTTGCACGCGTAGTCGTTAACCCATCCTGCAGAGTATGTAACCTCTTGCATATAAAAATAGGATTGGCAAGAAGCACGCATGTGCGCGTCGTCGTGCTGCATTGTTGCTTCCTCTAAGTCATTCTTTCGAGTCAATACATTCGAAGACCACCGCATATCCCAACCGTTCGTCATAATGAATCGAAGACAGATTCCTCTGCGACCCGCATCTGCAATTAAATGTAATTGTTGTAAAGGTTTGACGCTGGCGCAAACTGTGCTCGACTTTCGGACTAACCCCTTGGCCCACGGTCAATTGTATACAGCATTGTTGAGAGTAAGAACGGGAAGAGACACGGTCTATTTGTAGGGACGATGCTAATATTGTGCGAGTGGCTACTGTAACACAATGTATCGTCGAAGAGCCGATCGAAGGTGTCCTTGTCCCCGACACCCAACGTTAGTGAGAGTCGGTTCCACAGTGATAGGCTGGTAGCGCAGTGCCTCGTAATACAGTGTGAGGGCGAAATATATGGTGAGTTTTTTCACAAGAAATTGTCACAATTCCATTGATTTCAAATACTGATATCAGGTACGTACAATGAACTCTCCAAATTTGTTGCTGAGTGACAGCCTTGCATCACGACGTAAGTTATTTTCGAGTTTGAGAGGATGATATATAGGATAGACCAGACGTCAGCATAGCGAGCAATGTATAGAAGCAAAACACCAATCCAAGCCGAGTTCTTGGCACTGCTCCAGGATCCAAATGTGTCTAGTCCGTATAAGCAGCCACACGCGCCCTGGAATCATGTTATGCCTGACCTTCCTCAGATTGAGAGTGGAAGCACAGGAGATACCAGCATCAGTGAGAAACTGGAGAAGACAGCTGTGCATCAGGAAATTCACACATTCATTGACGTGCCCTTATGCGGACTTATTTACACTTAACTGCCTTGGTGAAATTGAATCTACTTGTCCAAAATTTCAATGTGAATGAATTCAGAAAAAAAAAAGTTGAGATATATTAATATACATGTTTTATTGTATTTCGCACTCAAAAAATATAAGATATGCCAGGTGAATGATGTGAGAGAGAGCAAACAAGTTTTGAGATAAGTGAGTTAAGCTGATTAAGCATGTTAAGGAATGTGTGAATTTCCTGATGTGGTTACAGCACTCAAAGCGGTGAGGCATGCCGGGCTAGAGGGCAAGGTATGTGAGCCTCGTAGAATATCATCAAAGATAGTTCAACTGACCTGACCAGGGGCACCATTAATATTCTATCGTCATCTTAAGCCCTACAGTTAGGGTGCCGTTGCAGTCTACATAAACAGTATTGCTAAAGAAAATCACGACAATGTAAACAAATGGCACTAGACGAAGATTAAGGAAGAACACTCACTCATGCAGCGGCCAATCTTTCAATTCCCAATGATATCCAATCATGCTTCCGTTATCCTTATTTTTTTTATTTTTATTTTTTGTTTTGTGTTCTTGTTTATTGTCCGTTGGGGTGAGGCCCTATAGTAGACAATACGTACAATATGTAGCTGGATGCGTGAATATACTATGTGCGGGGGGTGTCTTTTCTAATGGTTCAGGCGCTAAGGCGAGAACGGGGACGCCATCTTAAGGCGAGTCTAGGGAGGTGTGTGGCGTGTCTGTCTTCCCTCACTGTGGCGGTTTTATTCATCCATCCTTTGGGTCTGGAGGTGTGACGTCTCCAAAGATTGTCTCTAATCTCCTCGTGCGTGCGACAAACTTCAGCAGTTCCTTGACTCCGTCTATGTTGCTCAGAAGGTACTGGAGGTTGGTTGCTTGGGGTCCTGCTGCTGCCCGCAGGGCAGCTCTCTGTCTAGCGTACTTGTGGCATGACATGATGAAGTGGTGAACCGATTCGTCTCGCTCGTTGCATTGTTGGCAGCGTGCTGTGGGGGACTTTGCGATTTGGTGGAGGAATTTGTTCAGTGGGGCGTGGCCAGTGCGTAGCTGGAATATCAGCGAGCTGTGGTGGCGTGGTAGGTCATCTGTGATGTTCGCGAAGTTCTTGGATGGGACGGTTGGGTCGATTGTGTGGATTCTCTGGAGTCGCGGAGAGTCTAACATGATTGATTTTGCCTCCTGCTTGATTAACACGTAGAAGGTTTGCTTGGCTGCTGATTTGCTGAGGGGGAGGGTGAGGGGGTTGCGGGCTCTGGTGCGTAGTGAGGCTGGTAGCGATCCTCCATCTGACGTTTCTCCTCTTGCAGCTCGTTTTGCGTGTTCGTCCGCAGCCTCGTTTCCCGCTATGCCCTTGTGGCCCAGCGTCCACCTGATTACGAGCTTTCTTCCATCCGCTTCTGGCAGTAGGTCCCTTAGGTCGTCGTGGAACTTGTCGACGAGATAATGACCGGGTTGGGAGTGGAAGGAGCTCGTGGACCTTATGGCCGCCTGGTTGTCCACTCCCAGTGCCATTGTACCCTCTCCCCCTGCCTCCTTGAGCAGCTGTACCGCCAGAATCATTCCTATTATCTCCGCCTCGTACACCGTATGTTCCTCTTCGTTTCCCAAGTGAAATCTTTTCTCGCCTATGACCTGTGCCCCGCTCATCAATACAGCCGCTCCCCCAACTCCTCCGTCTACCGCCGATCCATCTGAGTAGGCCCGCCACCTTTCGTCAGCTTGCTCCTCTTCCTTAATTGCTTCTTTCTCCTTAGTTGCAATGCTGATGAGCGTGTCTGGGGACCATTTTGGGTAGTGGCGAGTTGGTGAGATCTTCTCTATTTGCATTGGGTTGATCTTGAACTCGTTCAGGAGTTTGTGTAGGGGGGAAGCGTGGCGTTTTCGGCCTTGGAAGTTCCTCTTCGCGCAAAATCTGTAAGCTGTGTTTAAGCCGTTAGCGATAGGGTGAGTGTGAGGGAGCGAGGCTAGTCTTAGTGTGGATCTGAAGCAAATCTTCCTTATTGTTTGATGCACTGGGAAGACGTTGGCGTGAGAGTCGAGAAGGTCTGTTGCGGAGGATCTCAGTCCGCCAGTGATTAGCAAGGTGGCCATTCTCTGGACTCTCACCATCTGCGAGGAGAATCCTCGTGCGCCTCTGCCCCCACCCTTTTTCCCCCTGCCTTTGGAAACTAGGCCTGCACACCAAATATCTGCTGCGTAAGTCATTTTTGGTACTACCACACTCTCGTAGAGTCTTCTCATCAGTTGTCTGTGTATCCCCTTGGTTGGGCTGATCATGCGCTTGCAGGCCATGGCGTATGTGGTCCCTTTAGCCAGGGCATAAGCTGCGTGCTCTTTGAACTTGAGTTCGTCGTCGATGATGACGCCTAGGAATTTGTGTGAGTGCGAGGGGTTGATGATGTGGTTGTGGATTGTGATTGAAGGATGGGGGGTGGGTACGGTTTTGCGTGGGTTGTCTTCGCTGGGGACTCTGTGCTTTGAGAGGCATAATAGCGCTGTCTTGTCCAGCTCGAACTCGGCATTGTGCTCCTCACTCCAGTCTAGCGCTCCTCCTGGTTTCTCCATCATTGTTTTGAGTTTGGCGTTGGATTCTTCGTAAGACTGCCCTCTGGCTCCCAGCGCCACGTCGTCGATGAAGCCCAGGCTGATTTCGCCGCTGCGAGAGTTAGGATTAGCTACACGGAGTAAGCCTGAATTATAAAAGAGGAATCCTAGCGGTGATAATGGGCAGCCCTGGTCCACGCCGTCGGCTACATTGAATTCTTCAGAGTGAAAGTCGTCGAATACTAGGACCATCTTTCTGCTTTCGAGCCTTCTGCCATACCAATCTACGTACTCTCGAGGAATGCCCGCGTTGCGCATGTTGTGAAGGAGCTTGGTGACAACCACACTGGGAAATGCGGCCTTCACGTCCAGGAAAAGCAGTGACACGTGGTTGTCGCTTGATGCCCAGGAGTCAGTTATGAACTTGGTGAGGAGATGTAGGGAATCCGTGGTTGATCGGCCTGGTCGTCTGCCGAAGTGAGTGGAGGGGAGGAGGTCGTGTTGTTCCGCTATATAAGTTAGATCGTCAGCTACACAAGAGGAGAGAATCTTAGCCATGGTGTCGAGTAGGGTTATCGGACGGTATGCTTTGGGGATGCTATAGTCCGGGCGGCCAGGTTTACGGAGTACAATGGTGGAGGAGCATTTCCAGTCCTCGGGGTAGATTCCTAGAGAGAAGGTCGCTCGAAAGATTGGCGCCATGAATGGTACTAGCAAGTCAGCGCATTTCGTAAAGACTATGTTACTTACTCCGTTGAGTCCTGGGGCTTTGTGAGGGGAGAGTCGAGCGATTGCTCTGAAGACTTGCTGGTCGGTGATTGGCATGAATTCGCATACAGGAGGTGGGTAAGTGCAGTTGGGGTCCACGAAGCTGTTTTCCGGGGGAGGGCGGAAGAAAACCTTGTACAGTAACTCGCTTTTCCGCTGGTTGTCTTGAGATTTTGAGTTTGCGTCAGCCTGTGGGTCTTGGAGCGTTTTGATGCGGGTGTGGACTTGGTCTGCTGGGTTGCCAGACGCGTATCTGTGGAAAGACCAAGTGTCAGATAGTGGAAGGGATTCGAGCCAGTCTTTCCAGTGGTGTTCCTTCGCTCGTTTGATGCTTTCTGAGAATTGGTTCCGAGCTACGCGATACTCCTCGTGGATTGGGTCAGCCCTTCTTGCTGTGCTGGCCCGCGCCTTTTGACTGAGCTTGTGGACAAGCTTGCGTTCTCGGTCGAGCTCCTTTGTCCACCATCTCTTTGCGTATGGCGATGGTTTGGTGCATGGGACTTGTTCCTTTACCGTCTGTAGGATGGCGTTGGTTAGGGCCTCGTAGGCTGCATGGAAGGTATCCGGCGTGGAGAGTTCGGTTGCTTGAGGCATTTGGTCGAGTTTGAGGGACAAGGCTTCCTTGAACGCGTTCCAGTCCGTTTCCCGATAGTTGAGTCGTGGGGCAGAGGTTGTTCGTTCGGGTTGGAGGTCTATGGTGCTAATGATGGGAAAGTGGTCAGTGACTACTGGGCGGAGGTCAGTTTGTACTTCGCATTGGGTGAACTTGTCTTCGAAGCTGGCGGAGCAAAAGACGTTGTCCGGGCGGGTGAGGTTTTTCGTGTTGGAAGCTTCCAAGGTGGCTATGGCTGGGGGGAGTGCCTGGATTAGATTGTATACAGCTAAAAGATTGATTAGTGTGCCCGCAGCGTTGAGGTTCTCCGCCGAGAACAGGTGTGTGTTGTGAGGGAGCTCCCACATGGGGTGGTGTCTGTTGAAGTCGCCCACCCAGACTATGTGCTGCAGTTCTGCGCTGTTCTCGCCTTGAGCGAGGCGCTGTGCACGTTCTTCAGCTGTCATGTGGCGTTCAAGGAAGTGGAGAGTGTGGTCGCTGTCGCAAGGGTTATAGATATTATATATACGCACCTTACCGAATTGGCCCGTGAGCTCAATTGCCATGACGTTGGGAGATTTGATTGGGATGATGTGCCAATTGTTTTTTGATAGGCGCTTGTTGACCAGCATGATGACTTGCGTTCAATGCGCGCCTGAGTTGTGGTTGGATGGGTATATGACGTCCCAGTAGGATCTTAAGTTGGAGGCGTTGGCTAGGTTGACTGGGTTGAGATATGGCTCCTGGATGCATGCGAGGTCGTATTTTTCTGGGTCGAGGTTCTTGAGCATGTGCTCCCACGCGTTGGGTGATTTGCGTAGGTTCTGTTGCCATATCTTGAAGTCGTCGCGAATCGGTGCGTTGATAGTGTTGTCCATTATCAATCCCAACCGGTGAGGTCGTTCTCACTGACGTTCGGGTAGGAGGTTGGAGGAGGAGTAGGGGTGGGCGACCAATGGGGAGGAGTGCTAGGTTGGTTAGTGTTTGTTTTTGGGTCGGGTATATTGGGGTTGGGCACGCTGCGGTCCTGTTCGGAGTTGAACCAGGTTGACGGGAGTCGTTGTTGGGCTCTGGGCTGGCCGAGTGGGATGAGGTTTGCGTTGCGGGGGTTGTTGCCTGTCTGAGGTTGACGCCGTCTGTTCAAGGGTTGCCAGCCTTGATGGTTTCTTTCTGGGGGTGGGTAGCGAGGTTCCTGCTGGTTTGGGGTGTCGTTCTGCTGGAGATTGGGGGGTGGCGCTGTGTTCGAGCTGGTGTCAGTAGTAGTTTCCCAGGTTAGCGGGTCGTCAGTAGGGAAGTAGATATACTTGGCGTCGTCGTTTCGTTTCTTGTTGTTGTCCCATTTTTGCTTGAAGATTGGGCAATCTCTGCTTCAGGCCGCGTGACCCTTTGTTTTGCAGTTGGCGCAGTAGTGTTCGGATGGGTCGGTTACTGAACAGGATGTGGTTCGGTGTTGGTCGCCACATGTGCCGCACGTGTCGTTTTCTTGAGGGCATTCTGCCGCTATGTGTCCTCCTTCGAAGGAGTGACACTTGAGGCAGCGGGTGGGTTCTGGGAGGAGTTTGCGGCCGTATACCTTCTTGCCTGCTATAACTAGGCCGTCCTTGATGGCCTGGTTGGCGTTCGCTTTCGATGAAAAAGTGATGATAGTGTGTGCAGTGCGTTGGTTTGGTTGGCGTCTAGCGATTGGTTTGATGAATCTTGCTTTGCTGATAGTTCTCGATTTGAAGCCGGCCTTGTTTTCGATGTCCGCGATTGCTGCTGGGTTATCTGGAACGAAGGTGACAGGGACGTTTTCCATGAGGATGTGGAACGACCTTTCTTTGATGGTGACGTTCGATGCGAAATGTTCGAGGAAGTTGCTGCGGTTGGCCGGTGTGTTGAACCATTCGGCTGCTGACTTGGAGTTGAGTTCGTAGAGGATGCCTCCATGGGGGAGCCGCCTAGCTGAGATGAAGGTTAGTTCCTTGAGGATTTCTATACCTTTTTCCAACATTAATTCGAGGGCGGTGGTTGCCTTGGCCACCAGTTGCGCTTCTGTTAGTTCTTTTAGGGAGTTAGCTATCAAAACGGAGCGTCTGTCTATCAGTATTTGCCTGTCCTGGGCATCGCTGTGTGCTAGGATCTTGGTTAGTGGGGAAGGAATTCCTGTCTTGGTGATTGTGGCGTATGATAACGGTCCGTCAGACCTCGCTGGGATTGAGCTAGCTGCATGCTTGGCGCTCTCTACTATCTTTCCTATGTCTTCTGACGAGTTGTTGAGTTGGGTGCGCACCTCCGTGACCACTTCTGCTAGCGTGGATTTGTGTGTCGTTGCTATTTCTGCCAGGGTGTCCACTTTCTCATCCAATAGTGCAATGGGACCTTTGATTAGCGCGTCTATCTTGTCTATGATCTTCTCCATGTCAAGGTCTTTCTCGGCTTCGTGAATGATGATTGCCATAGCTCTCATGATCTCTACGTTGGTGGCACCTAGGTTGGTTGCTGTGCCACTGAGTTCAAATAAGGCTAGGGCGATCCCCTTGAGGGCTTTTCCTGCTACTGGAGGGTGAGACCATGCGTGTTGAGGAGTTTTCTAGCTGAGGAGGAGTTAGTGATGTCTGTGCGGATACCTGTGCCTGCTATGTGCTCTTCAATGCTTTTGCTGTTGGCGAGTAGTGCCTTGTTGGCTGTCGTGCTGCGGCTGCTTCTGCCAGGTACCGAGACCGTGGGAACTGCGTTGTTCATGCCAGCTGGTGGCATGATTGGTATTCCTGCGGAATTTAACAGAAAGATTAGTGATCAAAAGTAAGTATCTATGGGGGATCAAGTCTTTGAGGGCTTGGGTAACGCCTGAAGGCGTAGGTAGCGCTTTTGTGTGCCTTAGAGAACTCCGGTTTTTTCGGGGTCCTAGTCGGGGTGCCACTTGGTTCAGGTCCAAGAAGCGATCGTTATCCTTATCATGACTGTCGCGGTAATATGAACTGTGTGTTAGCCAGAGCAAAGAGTAACCATATATGAAACTTCAGTATGCCTTGGCTTCGAATGAGTGGGAATAATAATAGACCTACTGCGCAGATACGAGCTTATATGATGCATGCTCTGCCACACTAGGGAACTTGAAGTATAGATGACTTGTGTCCGAGCCACGTGCGCGTGGTGGTTTGTTGGCCTGAATCTGAAATTCAACATGCAATGGATGCACTGGCGAACTAGGTTCAGAAAGATGATATCCAATGCACCATTTCCCTTTATCCATATAAAAGCGCAATAGCCATATACGTCCTTCAGGGCATAAGGTGTTCATAATCAGCATGAGGACCAGGCAAAAATTACAAGCCACATGTGAAGATCTGAAGAGGCTCAGACTAGAAACGAGAGAGAGAGAACTCAGTCTTAGTTGGAAAGACTACACTATGACAGGTTCATACCTAGAAACAAGAGAGTGAGAACTATACATCGTTAGTACTAAGTATGATGTTCAAGTCGTAGTAAGTAGCTCACCTCCATCAGGAAATTCACACATTCCTTGACGTGCCCTTATGCAGACTTATTTACACTTAACTGCCTTGGTGAAATTGAATCTACTTGTCCAAAATTTCAATGTGAGTGAATTCAGAAAAAAAATGTTGAGATATATTAATATACATGTTTTATTATATTTCGCACTCAAAAAATATAAGATATGCCAGGTGAATGATGTGAGAGAGAGCAAACAAGTTTTGAGATAAGTGAGTTAAGCTGATTAAGCACGTCAAGGAATGTGTGAATTTCCTGATGTCAGTCTTAGTTGGAAAGACTGAGGGAAGAGAATTCTATGGACGCTGAATATTAGAGGATCGTTTGAACGGAGAACGAAAATATGAACGTGGATGAAATGTGTATGATAAGTATGTAATGATAGATAAGAGGAACATATCTTGATACTCCCACTCAGACGCATATCACCAGATATGCGGGTGGAATTATTCATCATCATTCGAAGATGAGCGGAGGGCGAGAGAGTAGCGGTGATTTCAGAAGAGTTTTCGTGATAGTGATTTCGTGAAGATGTCGGCGACCATATCATGTGTAGGTATGTATGGGATGTTAATGGTGCCATCATTTACAAGATCTCGAATGAAATGGTAGCGCACACGAATGTGCTTCGCACGATCATGGAACTGGGGGTTCTCGTTAGGGCACGGCTTCCATTATTGTCTCCATACAGAGTGGTAGGTGTGATGAAGGATGAATCAAGTCCAAAATCGTGCAATAATTGACTAAGATGAATTTGTTCGCGCACAGCATTCGAGAGGGCAATATATTCAGCTTCCATTGAGGACATGGCTACGACTGACTGTTTTTGAGAATGCCAGCTGATGGGGGAGCCAAAAAGGTAATAGACGTAGCCACCAATTGATCGACTATCATCTTTATCTGATGCAAAATCTGAGTCTGAGTAGCCGATGAGTCCCTGGTCTGATAGACCAAAAGTGAGGGAATATTGGGCTGTTCCACGAATATATCGAAGGAGATGATGGAGTTGGTGGTAGTGTTCAACACCTGGATTGCTCAAAAATTTTGACAGCATGGATACCACATATGCAATATCAGGACGACTCACACGCATGGCAAAATTGAGTTCACCAATGGTGCGAGCATATGGGAGGTGCGTGAATTGCTGTTTCTCGGCCTCAGTGAGAGGGACTGTGGTCTTGGACAGTGAAACACCGGGCACAAGAGGTGTGGATGCAGGACGGCAATCTGACATCTTTGTTTCACTGAGGATCTGTTCCAGGAAGGCAGTCTGGTTGATTTTAAGGAGTCATTTGGAGCGGTCGCGTGTGATGTGCATCCCTAGAAAATGACGTGCTTTACCAAGGTCCTTCATCTCGAAACGCTTACTCAGCGCAGTCTTGAAATTATCGAGGAATTGTCTGCAGTTCGAGGCGAGCAACATGTCATCAACATAGATGAGCAACCAGATGGTTTTATCTCCTTTTCGCAGGACATACAGGCTGTAGTCTGCTTCACTCCGCACGAAATTAAAACCTTCTTTTCGCAAATAATCGTCAAGGGTCTTATTCCATTGACGACCTGCTTGCTTTAAGCCATAAATAGCCTTCAAGAGCTTCCAAACCCAATCTGGGTACTTTGAGTCTTCGAAACCGGGCGGTTGACGCATATAGATGTCCTCGTCAAGTCCACCATTGAGAAATGCTGTCTTGACATCCATTTGATCGAGTTCGAGATCAAATTTTGCGACCATTGAGAGGAATGCTCGTGGAGTATCATACTTTGCTACTGGTGCAAAAGTTTCAGTATAATCAAGGCCTTCGACCTGTGAGAATCCTTGTGCAACCAGACGAGCTTTATAACGAACAATCTGACCACTTTCATCATATTTATAAGCATATACCCACCGTGAACCAACTGCCTTCCGACCAGGAGGTAGTGGAACGAGTACATCAGTTCCTTTCTCTTGTAGTGAAGCTAGTTCCTCTATCATAGCACTCTCCCAGAATGCAGACTCTTCACTAGATGTGCGAGCTTCAGATAGTGTTTGTGGGGGTTGTTTTCGTCCATCAGTCATATTCTGAGCGGATCCTAGCATTGCAGAATGTTCTGTGATGGTTTCAGATGACTGCACTTCTGAGTCTGTATGTGAGTGAGTTGGAACATATGTCCAGCGTCGATTGACAGGAACATTAGGCTTGGCTGGGATTGCAACAGAACGGGGAAGAGGGAGTGTAGCCTCAACACGTTGACAAGTCGAATGGCGTGGGAAAGGTTCAGGGATTGAGACAATACTTGATGATTCCTCCACAGCAGGTGTTGCAGCTTGGTCTATTCCGTTTTCATCAGTTTGTGGGAATGGGAGAGGTGGTTCAGCAGATACTATGGGTGTTATGAGAGGTGAAACTCCCACTGAAACAGTAGTTGTCAATGGTATAGGTGTCCTTGTAATCTTTGGAATGGAGATGCCCGAATCTTCTCTGCTCCTTGAGTCTTGTACTACGACAGTTGGCATATCCACAGATTCTTGTATGTGGATACGCTGATTATAGAGTTCAACGAGTGGAGAGATCACTGAGTTAGGAGTTCCATAGAAAATATTCTCATCAAAGTGAACATTTCAGGACTGAACGATTTTCCGTGCTGTCGGATCCCATAGCAAATAACCAGCATCCTTGATGTGACCAAGTAAAAAACACCGTCGTGACACATAGTCATACTTGTGTCGTGTAGCATCCGGAACATGTGCATAAGCAAGACAGCCAAATGGGCGCAGATGTGTGACATCAGGGGGATATCCATGGAAGAGTTCAAAGGGTGTCTTCTCCTCAATGGCTGATGACGGAAGGAGATTCTTTATGTATGCTGAATTCAAGGTAGCATAGCCCCAAAATGATCGCGGGAATCCACTATGATGGTGTGCACTCAAAGCATGTGTGATGATAGTCTGATGTCCATGCTCAGCAACCCCATTTTGCTCTGCAGTATGTGGCATCGAAAGTTCATGTTCTATACCCTTGTCATGCAGGAATTTGGTGACAGTGCTGGAGATATATTCGCCACCATTGTCACTGCGGAGGCGCTTTACTTGCTGACCCGACTGCTTCTCGATCCAAATGATGTATTGTTGTAGGCAAGAAAACACATCACTTTTGTGTTTGATGAGATAGATTGTCGAGTAACAGGAGAAGTCGTCTGTGAATGCAACAAAATATATTTCTCCAGATGCAGTAGCAGTGTCAATAGGTCCCCAGACGTCCGTATGAATGAGTTCTGCGATGTGGGTGGCATGGTGACGAGCATGTGATGGGAAGGGGAAGCGCTTGTGTTTTCCCATCAGACATGACTGACATTCAATGTGATCGGCACCATGTTCCATAGGTTGATCTGGCCTATTATCAGCAAGAACAAGTCCAGTGACCACCTTTTCAGCTTTGCGCAAGGTAGTATTAGCTGCATGACCCATTCGTGCATGCCAAACTGCTGCTGGTAGTGGCATGTTTGACAAAGCCTTGGCGGCGAAGGCAATATGGTCACAGCTGTACTTTGCACGAAGATAGTATAACCCATCAGTACAATTAACTTGGGCAATGGTGGCACCATCTGTTCAGTGTATATGGGCTCCTTTCGCATTCGTTTCAAAGAAGATACCCTCCAATGCAAGAGCTGAGACAGATATCAAAGTGCATCACAGATCGGGAACATGTAGAAAAGGCAGCCCAATAGGCTCTCATCTTCCATCATTGTCGAGCACTAACTTTATAATCCCCCAGCCCAGAGCGAAAACGACATCATCATTTGCAAGTTTCACTGTTAAGGGTGGATTATAGGGAGTGGTCCAATTCCATATGTGCAGTTGCAGCAGAATCTACATGGAAGGAGAAAGAACTATTGCTCATATTAGAGAAACTGGCTTCATGCATAGGTAGATGGAGGAATGATGGGATGGTGTCATGTTGCACTAGAGCAGGAGTTGGTAGATCAGTGATCTGCGAGGTTGATGAAAGAGTTTGTGTCGACGTGATTGGAGAGTCTGTCTTTGCTAGACGAGTACGGCAGTTGTACCAAATATGTCCTGTGCGCTTACAGAATCCACATGTCGAGCGCCACAAGAGTTCCCACTTGTCTCCTTTGGCTGTGTCAAGGTCCTTCGGCTTGGGACGGTCAGCTGGCTTGCCTGGTTTGACAGCTCGAGCTGCCATGGCAGTATGGTGTGCATGAGGGTTATCGGATCCAAAACTCACATAGTATTGTTCAGAATTCCGGATCTGACTAACAACACCTTCAAGCATGAGCTTTCCAGCATTCGCATCAGCACTATGAAGTATGAGCTGCAAGAGCGGGGCATAGAAGTCTGGTAATGCACGAAGTAGTGCCTGTACGAGAGTATACTCATTACACTTCCATTCTGCTGACTCGATGGCCTTAAACTGTGCCTTAATGTCAGTGATCTCCTTGATTGACTGCGTGAGCGAGTTGCTGTCTGATGCCTTTGGAAGATCAAAGACACGACCCATGAGGCAAGTGAAGCGAACGCCAATAGTAGCCTGGTACTTGTTCTCGAGTGCCTTCCAAACAAGAGCAGGGTCTGAGATGCCCATAAAGTGAATTAGATCACTAGAATGGACAGCCATGCCCAAAAGACCCTTCGTGATACTCTGTCGTTCATGGAAAGAAACAACATCTGTACTGGCATCATGAGTGGTAACACGTTGCACAAAAGCTGCATCAGATTCATTAGCGAGCTTTACTGGGGGGTGTGGTTCCTTCTCATCACCGATGAGGAGGCGCCACAGATTGAACAACGAAAGCCAAAGGTCCATAGATGTGACCCACGACAAGTAATTTGAACCATTGGCATCAAGTGGAGGGTGAGGAAACGAGGAAGGGATTTGGATACTTGATGTAGACATTCCGGATGATAACAACGAGTGTGACAATGATGGCGTCAACGAAGCAGGAGGAATGGGCAAATTAAGTATCGGTTGAGATGAAAGAATGGGCGTCAGCGGTGGCGACAGAGGTAGAGCGATAAGAAGGATCCAAGGATCTAGCGGCGATACAGGGCGGCCTCGTTCCAGTTCGGAAAGAATCGGAAGGCTCAGATGTAGGATGGGTAGGAGGGAAAATGAATGAAAGTCCTAGTCTGAGCCAGGGCTCATAACCTGTGAAGATCTGAAGAGGCTCAGACTAGAAACGAGAGAGAGAGAACTCAGTCTTAGTTGGAAAGACTACACTATGACAGGTTCATACCTAGAAACGAGAGAGAGAGAACTATACATCATTAGTACTAAGTATGATGTTCAAGTCGTAGTAAGTAGCTCACCTCAGTCTTAGTTGGAAAGACTGAGGGAAGAGAATTCTATGGACGCTGAATATTAGAGGATCGTTTGAACGGAGAACGAAAATATGAACGTGGATGAAACGTGTATGATAAGTATGTAATGATAGATAAGAGGAACATATCTTGATACCACATACCCCGGGCAATAAATTCTGCTCCCAATTATTTTGTAATACGCAGACGTTTCTGGAACATCCTGAAGACAAAATGAACAGAGAAGTGACTTTTTCCCACACCATCCGCTTCATGGACCTGAACATCATCTCGTGGACAACCCAACATGCATCTCGAAGACCTATCCTCGACTGATAGCATGCGGCGGTGAATTAAACAAAATCTCAAAACATCATGTACCTGCACTTACGATTAAATTTATCCCCCAAATTCAATAGCATAAACAAATCGTGGTCGTTGGCTATCATACATGCAAGACGCAAATCGGATGAGCAAGCAGGCAAGAATTCGGGAATGAATTTAGAAAGCTCCAAAAAGGCTTCTCGCCGGTTGTTTAGAATTGCCCAATACAATGCAGTGTGGTCCTCGATATTGGGTGTTTGAAGGAGCATGGAAAACTGTACTGCTGGGAGAGCAGCAGCACAGGCTTTGACAATTGGTGCAGGGGCAAGGGTGAAATCAGGAGAGACGATTTCACGGATACGAGATAGAACGGCACAGCGGCGTTTGTCCTTGGACTGTAAGAATGGAAATACCGGTGGCTTGCACTGCATGGAATCTGTTGGTACAGACGCATAATACGAGGGAGATTTAGAGACGTCGGACACACTATCATCGAAAGCTGTGGTGGCCATCATAGTGGAGCAAAAGGAGACAGTAAGGTTGATTATAGGAGCCTGCCGAACTTGCACAAGGCCTGACTCATCACTGCGCCCTTATATGTCCAGCCTTGTCTAGTGGACTGACACTGTCAGTCGCCTGAAAGATTTCATTAAGAGAATTGCATTCCGCAACTTAGACAGTCTCCAGCTATGGAAGGTGAGTCATTTCATACCTATGATTGATCTGATGCCATGGTCTGGCGAGTTGGCGCTGATATCTGCAGGTGATGAGAGAGAGGATGCCGAGGAATAGCGGGCTGCTCAAATACTAGGTAACCCTACGAGTCAGCCAGTAGAGCTCGGAGAGAAACTGAGAGAGTGCATAGCAAGGGGTACTTACGGGGACAAGTGTGAGAATTGAATATTTGAATGACACCGAAGATGCTAAACAGTAGTGAATCAGTAATGTCACCGAGTCTTCCTGCAACGTGGTGATGCTTCGACACTCACTGCAGCTTCTCTCAAAGCGACTCTCATTCCTGAACGAAGGGCCTGTGATGCTGTGCATCTAATACCTGAATTCAAGTACCATAGACGGTAACTACTGTGCAGACACGGGCCACACATGCATCCTATAATCGCATTTTCGACTTGGATTTTTCAATCTTGACCCACACCAAACACCACCTACTCGGTCCTCCGCAACCTCTCAAATTCAAAGCTTGCCTATAGTATCCACCAACCTGGCATTCTGTTCGTCATAATCACTCTCTATTGTCGTGCTCAGAGCGTCTGTTGTTTTGTTTGATATATCTTATCACTTCTGCGTGCCACCCGTAAGAAATCAACGTCTCGGAAAGATAGTGTCGATGGACGCCCATCTACTGCCGACTCATCGGGACTATCAGAGACTTCAACACCTCCTACTCGGGACAGCACCCCTGCGAAAGCTCGTGTATCTAGCGAATACAATCAACCTCCAATGTCTCGTCGGCATAGGCATGTTTCTTCAACGCCCTCAAATCTCCCAGAATACCACTAAGACCTGCAGCACTCCCACGCACTTTCCAAACTCTAAGTCCTAAATCAAGGCCCCAACGTGACGCCATTGTCAGGCTCGTTGATGATATCTTGGCCATCAATTTCCAATTCCTGGTACGTCTCAGTCTCTGCCACCATCCAGCTACATTCAGATATCCCTGTCTCGAAGTCGTTATCACGCCCAAAACTTGATTCATATTCGTATTTCTGCCTCCTCTAACAACTTCGTCAAAACTCATTAAGTGCGTAGCTTGAAGCCGTGGTAACACTAGGTCCATGTGATCATAGTAGATAGCGTTCTCGGGGTACTCGTAGTGATAGTTTCGACAACTTAATTGAGTGCATGGATCGCGTAGTATCGGCTGTGGTGAGAGCCCACCAAGGCGAGTAGAATTGACGACCATTGTGCGTTGCTACTGCGTTGGAAGCAGGTGTGAACACCTTTGGGGGGTGTTGCCTCACAAGTAAGTGTGCCTTGGAAGCAGAGGGGCCCCCACCGGAAAGTCATCATCAGTTTGAGACACAAAAAGAGATCAATTAAGCTGCATCTGGTGCACATGCAGATATTGGTATTGGGAGTCAATGGGGTAAGGCAGTATTGCAGTTAACTATATGGATGCGTCCAGAGGTTACAAGTATTCATCCGTCCAGGATAGACAATAAAGTTCGAGCGCTGGGAAGGCCCCGGACCAACTGCACTATCAGAATTAGACGTGAGGAGATACATTCTGGAAACTGCGAGGACAAGAGTCGGACGAATGTCCACGGTGTACAGGCGCGGGTATGACAATTCATGGGATTCTTGCTGCAACGGTGATGGCGAACTACCTCGTGTCTTGGGCGTCTATGGAACATGAGGCAGGTAAATGCGGTAATACAGCATAAAACCCGCAATTGTACGTACCTTCACAGCTCAGAGAAAGACACACACAATCCTCCGGACCACTTTGACTGTGCTCAGCACCGTCAGCCCCCAGTAAAATGTCGGAGACGATTCTAGACACCACACCCGTGCGAGAATTTCAAGGTCATGAGGGACGCGTAGGCAGGGTCGCAGTGTTCCCCGATGGACGACGAATGGTTACGGCTTCATTTGACAAGACGCTTTGTCTATGGGACTTGAAGAAAGGTGTTATGTTGAAGAAGATGGAGGGGCACATTGATCTGGTGTCGGGATTGGCGGTATCACGAGATGGACAATTAATAGTAAGCGGTGATATTTTCGGAATTCTCATCGCCTGGCATGGAGAAACTGGTGAAAAGCTCACTTACCAAACGACTGGTATTCCGGCGAATCCAAGCCGAGTTGGGTGTGGAAGTCGGGTCACATATTATCGCTGGACATTTCTCCCGATGGAGCAGTGGTAGCTACCGCTTCAGCAGACGACACGGTGAAGTTGTGGTGTACCAGAACCTGGCAGTCGCTAGGAAGTCCAATCCACTTTGGTCATTGGGTCGACCACGTTCGATATTCACCGTCTGGCGAACTTCTTGCCATCGCAACAGACAAGATCGAAATTTATAATTCAAGCACAATGGAATGCGTCACAAAGTTGGAGGCCCTTTATCCAACATACATCGAGTGGACACCCGATAGCACGCGACTCCTTTCAGCGCACCTTGATTACACCATACGGAGTGGGAT
This sequence comes from Suillus spraguei, assembly GCA_016800925.1. Taxonomy (NCBI): domain Eukaryota; kingdom Fungi; phylum Basidiomycota; class Agaricomycetes; order Boletales; family Suillaceae; genus Suillus; species Suillus spraguei. The sequence continues at coordinate 18,767 of JABCPU010000310.1, read as the reverse complement.
ACATTAATGTGGCAGCGGGTTGGCGATCCCTGGATCACGGGCCACACTGACACCATTAAGGCTCTTGCCGTTGATCCAATAGTACACTGGTTGCTTCTGGCGCATCTGACAACATTCGTCTCTGGCAGCTGTCAGATCGACAACCTGTTGCCATCTTCCAGCAATCATCGGCATCCATCACTTTCTCCGTGGACGGCAAATACATCATCAGTGGAAGCTATTACACTGACAATAACTCGGTCACAAAGTGGGCAGTAGACCCTAAAGATGCTTTGCGGAGGAAGATGTTTATTACATAAATGAAGCTATCTTGTTATTTTTGATTTTTCTCTCTCTGTTTTTATTTGGCTACTTTCCGGTTGATTTCCTGCCCCTTCGTTACACCATCTCGCGCAAGGGGGCCTTGCTGGAGGACCCTCCAGACAATGAGGTGACAGACAGTGTAAGTTGGCCCTGACTTCGTTTTCTTCCACGTTAACACTCGATTTTATTCAAGTCTCAAGTCTCTGATTCCAAGGTATGTTTTCATCCTTGACTCTACTACGCAATTCGAGCATCCTTCATCTCACAGATCCTCTCAATCAATATGACTGCCCACAATGCATGCGTTGCGGGTGATCTGTCTACGGCTGAACAAATGTTTACACAAGATATCAACACTGGTGCCAACAACTACACGTCGTATGCCAACCGCTCATTCGTTATGGCACGAAAACGCGCCTGGGATCATGCGCTTCAGGACGCAACCAAGGTGAGGTGGACCGACATGTCATGGTCTCCTTATGAAAGGCCAACGTTCCTCCGCAACACAGTCCATTAGCATTCAGCCCTCATTGACGGGCTATATCTCCAAGGGCATTGCCCTATATGGGAAAGGCCACATCCGGGACGCGAGAACAGCATTTGACCTTGCGTCCACGTTCGCGAACGAAGATTCAAAGATTATGCTTCTCTTGATCAAGGTAGCGTTGAACTTTCTCTCACATAATCTATATTTTAACTTGTAATTTTCAGGCCATCGCTATTTTTAATGCAGACCCACATGAGGAATCAATCATATTTGTGCAAGAGCTTGCTGCAGCGTGTCCGAATCACGGCTCTCTTGCATGTCGCATTGTGGAAGTGAGTATCAGGTCCTTGACCAATATCTTATTCATGCGTTGATGCTGAACGTCGCACATCAGGCATACCTGCATGTTCAACTCGGTATCAATGCCATGAATGACGCCAGTCACAATCTCGCTGCAGACCACTTCAGTGCTGCTGTCAAGTCCAGCGCTCTCCCATCTACATCGACCGTCCATCCTGTATGCGAGGACTTTGTGGTGGTACGTTGATATAATTCATCCAGAGAAGCTTGTCGTGTCGAACTTCGTACTTTGCGCAGCTCTTCGGATGGGACCTGAAGTCCTTGTGGCAAAATGCACACCAGAAACGATGTATTGCGCTCCGTCAAGCAGGCAGACTTGCCGAGGCCCTGAATTCATACCGAGACATGATGGATAAGATTGATCAAAATACCAAGGCCAACTGTCTTGACTGGTCCAATGGCAAGTTTGGAGTTCATAATGACATGCAAGCTGCAATCCTCACACGTATCCAGCTTTCAAGGAAGAATGCAGCGCGCTCTGCCTCGTTGACGGAGATGCTGCCTTTGCCGCAGGCAATTACGACAGTGCTATTAACTTGTACTCTGCAGTGATCAACGTAAGTTCTGCATCCGATGCCGTCTTCGCAAATCGTAGTAGGGCAAGGTTGAAGAAAATGCTATGGACAGAAGCACTTCTTGATGCGCAGAAGGTGCGGTGACACGTACGCCGAACGTTTCGTAATCAAATGCTGACTGTGGTATACAAAGGTCATCCAACTCAACCCTTCGTCTCATGTTGGATACAAATTGAAGCTCACGGCGTTTCAAGGCTCACAACGCTATGATGAAGCTATTGCGGCCTTCAGAATGATGTTCGCTGTATTGGAAGGTGCTCACGACGCGAAAATGCAAAGTAAGTTCTCAGGCCTCAGTGGTACAATTGTTCGGGTGCTCAACCTCTCCCTTAGATCTTCGCAAGCGGTATGCTAGTCCCTCTGAATCAGAAGGTGTTATCCGGAGTGCCATTGACCGACAACTCGATACCGCCCCGCTTCGTCTACTCAACACTGTCACTGGGCTCTTATGTGACCGTGAAGCGCAGATAAGCGCCTTCAAAACAAGTGCAGAACACAATGAACTTTGGCTATCATGGTCTATGAAGCGCGCAAACCTCCGAATGGAACACATCACAAAAGCGGTAGCGACTTACTTCCGTTGTATCATGTTATCCCATAGATGGGAAGGGAGGGAACCGCTGCTGCAGGATATCCAGGGAAAGAATGTGTACAAGCTGAAGTCTATCAGTGGCATCGTCAAGTTGCAGAAATTCTGTGAAATTGCACGTAATTTGGGTTACCGTTGGGCATGGAGCGATACATGCTGCATCGACAAGAGCAGCAACGTTGAGCTACAACAATCGCTCAATTCCATGTTCGTCTGGTACCAACACTCGGCGCTTACGATTGTGTACCTTTCGGATGTTCTGCCTTCATCCAAGTCTGGCGCTCTGGAGATGAGTGAGTGGAATAAACGAGGATGGACATTTCAGGAATTGCTTGCTTCCAAAGTCCTCATATTTTATCAGAAGGATTGGACCCCATATCTCAATGATCGCTCTTCCAACCACAAAAAGTCGACTGCAATAATGGAGGAGTTGCAGGTTGCGACTGGCATTGATCGACGGGCTCTCGTTGACTTCGCTCCAGGGATGAGCGGCGCACGAGAGAGACTTCAATGGGCGTCAAATCGTGTTACAACTGTTCAAGAAGATGTCGCATACTCGTTGTTCGGCGTCTTCGATGTCCGTCTGCCTGTGGACTATGGTGAGAAGAAGGCAAATGCGCTCGGGCGTCTCCTGCAGGAGATTGTTGCTCGGTCGGGCGACATTAGTGCCCTCGATTGGGTCGGACAATCATCCGAGTTCAATAGTTGTCTTCCTGCCGACATTACCTCATACACCGCCCCACCATGCGCCTTGTCATCTATGTCTGAAGATGAGATCCAGACAAAGGTATCTTTGATGCGAAAAAATACTGTGACCGTAGATTTGGCTTCGAAAGTCTATGCCCTGCTGAAGAGCATGACCGCTCCTCGCTTCGCAAACCGCAGACTGCATCTGCCTTGCATCTCATTCCATGTCACGGAAGTTAGACAAAGGCACGGTTCAACCCAGGAGACTCATTCATCTATGGAGTTAAAGCGAATGGGCTTCAAGACTTGCTGATCACCACTGGCAAGCCGTTATTTCAGTTCTCGCGCACAAGGCCTACTCGACAAACGTTCTTTCTTGTCCGTCCATGGGATCGTCGTCTCCTCGAGGAACTTGACTTTGCAGATGATGGGAGGAGCATAGGGGATTTGTCTGAGCCCGGATCTCAGTCAGACGGCTCTGACGAGTTTCTCTGCGGACCGTCTGTAGAAGAGGACCATCACTTACGAGCGTTGCGAGTGATGGTTCACCTTGGTCAGCCTTTCTGTGCATTTTTGCTAGCGCAGGAGCGTATCGGAGAATACAAGAGGATCGCGTCGGACCATAACATCATTGCACAAGTCAAAGACCCAGCTTCCATTGACAACGTGGACGTCAGCTCCATAGAAATACTATAGCTATATCTAAAGACCAGGCCTCTTTGCTCAAAGAGGTATTCATCTGAGCCTGACTTATCATGATGGTGGTAAGTCGATCACGTGCTATGCGCGACCAATGACAGCTCACAATACCCTGTAGGAATGATACATCAATATCTAAGATTGTGGAAGATTGATGTTATATCAGACCCTGTAAACCATAGATCATGATATATCGCTGCTCTCGCCTTTCCCTGCCGCCTGTCCTGTGATGTATCACATAGATAGTTCATACATTGGGCGAGCTCACATGATATATCACACTTGCACTTTTGGGCCTCATGATGTATTACCTTTGAGCCTCGCGTGATACATCACTTTTGCACTTTTGAACCTCGCATGATGTATCTATCACCTTTTTTGAACCTCGCATGATATATCACCTTTGGGCCTCGCGTGATATACCACTTTTGTATGATGCTTCAGAAGAAACCTTTATAGAGTGTGCGATACATTATATGAAGATACAATGTCATCGCGTCTGTGTCTGGGATTAGGTCATTCAAGCGAAGTTGAGATGATAAAGGTACCCGCTGGCCTGAGCTGCCCGAGGAATGGCTCCGTCCAAATTGGGCAATGTTGATGTCCTCCTTCCCCTGTCTCTTCCTGCCTGCCCCCCACCCGCCTATCTTCGTGCCCGTCTTTCCGCCTGCTCACAGGCAGCAATGTCACAGCAGCGGGCAGCATAACGTAGCGGGCGCTGGCGGGTTCAAACTCCGCCAGGGCCATGCCATGATGTCGAGCGTGCGGTCAGACTCGGACTTGGTGGGGCCCGACGAGTGTACTATGTACACTTTCACATCCAGCCCAGCCATTTCAAGACTCGTCCTCGAATACATATCATCAAGGTACAAACGTGAATACACAGGGATCTCATTTGAATCTTCAAGAAAAAGTACAGCTACAATATTTCTAGGGTCCTGATGTCCATCATGCTGTGAACAGATGTCGTATCTTTGACTTCTTTGACTTTTGCAATGATATCGTAATCAGAGGCTATCCTCTTGTATTCACCGCCACGCTGCTGTGCCAGCAAAAATGCGCCGAACGGCTGTCCGAGGCGAGCTATCAATCGCAATGCACGCAAGTAAGGTTCTGGATCAGCTAACTCCCCTTCCTTAGGCGGATCGCTTTCGGACTCGTCAAAGTCATCCAACGGAGACTCGTACTGAGGCCAAGCCCCAAAGTTTTCTGCATGCTCTGCAAAGTCAGGCAGCTCGAGGAGACGGCGATCCCACGGACGGACAAGCAAGAACGTCTGTCGTGTGGGTCTGAGCCGTGAGAATTGGACCAGCCTCTCCTCGGTGGTGATCAGCAAGTCATCAAGCCCGTCTGCTTTGATTCTATACGTGAATGATATTTCTTGGGCTGGACCAGGCCTCCATCTGACTTCCGTGACACGGAAGGAGATGCAAGGCAAATGCAATCTGCAGTGCGCAAAGCGAGGTGCGCTCACGTTCTCCAGCAGGGTATAAAGTTTCAAAGCCTGATCAACGGCAACAGTATGTCGCAGCGAAGAGACTGCTGTCTGAATCTCGTCTTCAGAAAAATATGGGAGGGTGCACGGAGGAGCTGCGTATGAGAAAATGTTGGCTGGAAGACAACTATTGAACTCGGACGGTTGGCCGACCCAGTCGAGGGCAGTAATATCCCCCGACCGAGCCACGATATCCTGTAGGAGCCGCCCGAGTGCATTTTGCGCATTTTCACCATAAAGGATGGGCAATTGGATGCCGAAGATGCCAAATAATGAATATGCAATGTCTTCCGGCACAGTGGTGACACGCATGGACGCCCATTGGAGTTTCACTCGGACGTCTCTCATCCCTGGCTGGAAGGTATCAAAGGCGCGTGAATCTATGCCCATCGCATCCTCCATCTCATGCATAATTGCGACAGACTCCTTGTGGTTGGGTGAATGGTCGTCGAGATATAGTGTCCAGTCTTGTCGATAGAAACGAATAACTTTAGAAGCGAGGAATTCTGGGACGGTCCATCCACGGGTATTCCATTCACTCTTCGCCAACGCGCCAGACTTGGCCGAAGGCGGAACATCCGACAGGTAGACAATTGTGAGTGCTGAATGGTGATACCAAACAAATGTCGAGTTGAGAGATTTTTGAAGCTCGACATGGTTATTCTGGTCGATACAACACGTGTCGACCCACGCCCAGTGATACCCCGCATCACGAGCTACTTTGCAGAATGACTGCAATTTCATGAGACCGCCAGCCTCCTTCAACTTATACACGACCTTATCCTGTATGTCGTGAAGCAGCGGCTCGTTTTCTCCCCATCTGTGAGATAACATGACGTAACGGAAGTACGTCGCCACTGTGTCTGCAATACGCCCCGCTGCGATGTCTGGATGCATTATGATTGATGACAGAATCTCATTGTACTCCGTGCTTTTTTTGAAGGCGCTTATCTGCGACCCTCGATCACATAAGCGTCCTGTAGTGGTGTTGAGCAGACGAAGCGGGGCCGCGTAAAGTTGAGCGTCAATGAACTTTTGAATATCACCTTCTGCTTTGGATGGACTGATATACTTGTCGTGCAGCTCTGAGGAAAGAGTTGAGCATTTGGACACATGCGTTACTTGGAGCTTACTTCGTATCTGCGTGGCATGAGCATCGAATTTCGCGAGTATCATTTGGAAAGCCTCGATAGCTTCATTGTAGCGTTGTGCGCCATGAAGCGCTGTATGGTTAGACTGATATCCAACATGTGACAAAGGTTCGAGTTCGATGAGCTGTGTATTTCCAAAGTAAGCAATGGATAACCTGCGTGGATGTTGCGTACCTTGTGGGCATTGAGAAGTACATTATCTCTCAACATTTTATCCAATCTGGCCTTGCTGCGGTTTGCAATTATGGTGCCGCTCACAGAAGTCGGGATAAAGGGGGGCTGAATAGATTTTGTATTGATTGCTGGAATCTGTAGCAAGAAGAATGTTCAAACCGTGTCATCAAAGCCAAGGATGAAAACATGCCATTGACTTAGAAACTTGAGCTTGAGACTTAGCAGCAACAAGACGCGAGATAAAATGACAAAAAGCGGAGAATTTTTTCAGAGGATATCCGACCTTCCTTCGAGTGAGTGCATCCCACTCTGGTATGGAGGGATCTTTACTGTCACCCGCTGAAAGAAGGCGTGAGCCGCGATCGATCATCCGCCGCGTGAGTGATAGTGCGTGTCCCTTCAAAGTCGCGACGCGTTTCCTTGCGGCTGAATTATAAGAAGAGGTTGCTGCATGATTCAGCATTTTGGATAAGATTCAAAAGGGCGAAAGTATATGATAGACCGCAAATTTCAGTGAGGAAGAACGAAAAGGGACAGCGCAGCTTGTAGTGGAGGTAATGGGCCTTGCCCACGCAAGGATGTGGTGTGTGCATATAGCCGTACATATAGTGTCCGAGTCCAAGTCCGAGCTGTAGATGGCATAAGTTATTGAGTCCGATCGTAGCATAAGTCAGAGTTGTAGATGAAATAGCATTATGAGTCCGAGTTATAGATATTGAGTCCGATTACGAGGTTATTGTGTCCGATAACTGAAGTAGATGGTGGGGTTATGTATTGTGTCCGAGCTAACGTTGACCTGATGGATTATATTGTGTCCGAGGTCGTCAAGTTCATGCAAGTCAACCACATGTAATGGAAAACCTGTTCCACCACAAGCTTCGATGGTGATGCTTATGATAGTATCAGAAGGAAAAAATCACGACTCATTCATGTCCCTCCCAGAGACATTCGGAAAATGGAATCACGAGAGGCTGAGCGGAGCCTGGTGTTGGTTGCACGTTGGACGGTCTTTTAATCTACTATCGTGATCATCAACCTTCCATTTCAGTTATTTATGATATTGGTGAATTCTTTGTCGCAATTATTATCGCTCTAGAACAGGCCGGACATTTACATCAACGTGCCATCGACATCGCCAATATTGAGAAAACCATCCCATGCAAGATGCTTTGAATACGAACAATTATTGATAATTCTGTATAATAAGACAGATTAACGTATTAGAAGTGCCAATTTCATGCTCGTACTTTGACATTGCGTGGGGCCAAGATAGCTTACTCTGAGGAGGAGAGCGAATTCATTTTCTGTGTACTAAGCCTCCCTTGTGCTTTATACCATGCATGACTTTACTAGGATGAATGAAGTACTGACAATCCATCATGCTCAAGTACTTTACTATCCTATACCATCGAGTAATAGGAAAGTAGTGTGATATACAGCGTGTTGTATATGAAATTGCAGTACGACTTTTTGGCCTCGCCGTCACTTATGCATCCTAATTAGGTCAATTGACGAGGTTTAAACCATAGACATGGATGTAAAAGTACCGGTAAAGGTAGCGAGGTCAAAAAGTCATCTCATATGTAACACACTGTATACACGGAAATTGTTCATATCAAGATCGGAACCAATAAAGTTGATCTTTAGGGCCGTCAGCATTAAAATTTTCACTACCAACCAAAGACACTGCCTGTGGACCACACATCATACTATTGAGTTATCAACTCCGTATTGGTTCCGATATGGAAACGCTTTCAAGTCTTTCATCATGACGGTACCGAGGATGGATTGTCACAGAATTCCTCGCTTCTAAAGCCATTCGTTTCAACCGATAAGACTGGACACTATATCACGAAGGAGTGGATGCAACGGGCATAGATTCATGCGCCTTTGATACCTTCCAGCCAGGGATGAGAGACGTCCGAGTGAAAATTCAATAGGCGTCCATGCGTGTCACCTGTGTGCCGGAAGATTTTGTATACTCATTATTTGGTATCTCTGGCATCCAACTACCTATCCTTTATGGCGAAGATATGCTCTGGAGCCAGAGTCCTGCAAGAGATTGTGGCACGGTCAGGGGAGATCAGTGCCTCCACTTGGTTGGAAAACTATCTGAGTTCAATAGAACGTTGTCTTCCAGCCGACGTCCCCTCGTACTCAACTCCGCTATACCCCCTTACAGAAGCTAGTCCAATTCTCGCGACTCAGACAAACTCCACGGATGTTCTTACTTGTCCGTCCTGACCCTTTTGTATCGTCGCCTCCTCGATCTGCCTGACTTTGCAGACGATACAGAAAGTTTTGGTGGTTGGTCTGAGCCCGGGTCCCGTGAAAGCTCGCCGGGTGAAGAGAAGTTGGCTCATTCGGAATCTTACTCACAAAGCATTGCGATTGATTGCTAACTTCGGACGTCTTTTGGTGCATTTTTACTGGCGCAGCGGAGTTCGATACCCCTTCATCCTCCTCTATACCCACCCGCATGGCTTTCTCGTGTTCAGGCTCTAAAACAAGAGATAAGCAGTGACACCGATTTCTGGCACTATGCGATCTTATAGTTAACCTGGTTCAAGCATACACGAACATCCTCTCGATTCCCTCGTTTCACGAAGAAGGGCTTTTTCGAACACAAAAATCACCCCTCTCTCTGCACCATGTCGCATATCGGTCGAACGCCTTCGCCCACCATCACATGTGCAAATTTACTTGATGGACCTGACCAAGTCCTTCCCGCCCATGTTTCATTCCCCTCCTTCCTTTGGAAAGGTGTGTATTTCTGCATGCCTCATAAGTTTAATGTCCGATCTTAGCGCTCTATATGTCACCGGTCAGTGATAATCCTGTGTGGTTCTTCTTTCCTGATAATTTCTGATTTTCCCGCCCTGTCGTCATAGAGCCTAGCTGAGGCCAGCTCACTAACTTCCTGCAAACTTTATTCGAAAAAAGCACCTTTCTCGTGTGTGGCACTTCTATCTGGTTTTTCGGCGAACTGTGGTATGCTTTTCATCATGTTTTGTCGTGTTTGGACTTCTTTGATCTTGGGTTTGACATTAGCTTTCCCCCTTGTCTGAGCTCTTGCACGGGCAATCAGCAGTTGCACTACGTACTTTGCGAGACGATCATTCTACAGTAATATACCCTGTGTATTGTTGAACACAAACAGCTGTCAACTTTGGCCCTGCCTGAAAAAACAAGTGTGATCAATGGCCGAGTAATTGCTGTCCCACAAGCGGAGTTGGGGTTGTGAACGCGTAATCGCCGGTACCCATGAATGCAATACTGAGTACTAATATAATTGGTGCTCGCAGCGAGTGGAGTCATTTTTTGGTCTAGACCCAGGGGATACCACACCATGCAACACTTACAACATTGCTGAAGTCCTTGAAGTAGCGGGTTCAACCACCATTCGGAATTTCGGGTGATTTTGCAGTCTTTCCTGTTAGCTTTATCAAGAAACACTGGAAAAACTCTGGCAATTCCATACAACGGTACAAGTCAGTCGAACGGTTGATCATATATTTATGTTTATACATACAGGCAAGGCAAAAGCACTTGCACATATTTAGTTCTTAACACAGTTGCAGTTACCACCTGGCAGTTGCAGCTGTTAACAGACAGTCAGAATCCGTTCATTGAAATATCGCAACGCTAGACTCACGTAGAGGTGCAGTTGCATTGCTCGGTGTTGTTGTTGAACATGATGGTGGTGATAAGTGCGGTTAAGCTGCAAATGTATAGCGTCAGTCGTCGGGGAGATCAGATCCAAGTGAGATAACCCACCTGGTTTGTGAGGCAGTTGATACTAGAGCGGATTGCTGGAGAAAAGGTTAGCTAAAGAGGGGTCATTTTATATCGTTGACCATTAGCGCCTTGAGTCAGAATATAGATAATGAGCAGCGTGGATTTTGCTCTGTCAATCCCAGGACTGTCAACACATGATCATGACATGACAGTTCCACAGGGCGCAGCGAGGTAGTAACTAAAAAAGATCGATGTCTGCTCCAACTTGCCAAGGATGACGATATAAAAACCAGTAAGAACACGCCACTATCCAGGGTTATAGATTGGACAGTTATGTCAAGATTAAAGGTATGTATATAATGAATATTGAGTGGACAATCGTAATGTTGTTGTGATGTGTGGTAAGTGCTAGTGATCATTCAGTCGGGACTTGCCGCTTGAGTCAGCGGCATTACCAACTTCGCGGCGTTGCCCATCCGTCGTTCTGATCATGTGGAATCTGGATCAGTGAACGTTTGAATGTGAGCACATCACACCCCGTGAAAGGGACACGTGTCCAATTTGAAACACTTATGCTCTGCTGATCGCATATCTAAGCTTCTGCTTGGCGTCCAATCTTGACAAACGGGCCGAAACCAAGAAAAACTCATCCGGATAATTCCATTCATCGCCACATCTTCAGTACCCTCCTCACCAGCGAACAATCTATCGGAATTCCCGCTGCAGACGCGATAATTAAAGTCGAGACAAACGATGGAGCTGATGCCGCTGTGTGTTTACCGAATTCGAAAGCACGAGGGCGAGGAAAGACCCATAAGGATAGAGGGAGAGCTGTTCTCAAAGTCCCGCACTGCCAGCTAAGAAACCCAACCACACGGCGCGTGTGGGCCCGTAAGACAAAAAACGAAGTACGCGCAGTGGACGAAGGAATAAAGAAAGGTGAATAGATCCATTTGTCCTCCTTCTCTTGCACAGCGACGGTTGCACTTGGGGTATATTGTACAGATCATCACGATATCAACTATCAGACACCTCTAGGTAGTCGGTGTATCGAAGGCACACCTGGAGTTGAAGGAACACTTCGGGTTTGTGTATCGTAGCATGGTGTTCACTTTCGTGCGTGCGTGATTAGTCTCCTTCTGCACAACTGCTTGGAGAGCAATGGTCAAGCAGGAACTTAGCTTCTTATATATCACCTACGTGAGGGAGGCCGATCTTTTCAGTTAGAGTACTCCCACTTCCGATCATGCAACACTCGCATAGTGAGCACGAAAGTAGATACCCCACACGGTGAGATAGATGACAACCAAGCTATAATTATAAAACATGCATAAAAGAATGTGTAAAAAGAATCCCGGATGTTAAATAATTAGCGTAACAAAGAATGTGTGTGTCCAGATCTCCAGTAAAAAACTATTCACAAGCACTAACCCACACAATGCAAGGACCCAGCTCAAGCGCCCCTCACACCAGCAGCAGGAAGGACACTCCCCACAGCCTCCTTAAACGCCCGATCGTTCTCATACCTCTCCCTCGTCTCCTTAACAATCACCACCAATGTAGCCCTTCTCTTCTTGCGCTTTTCTTTATCATCCTTATCGCTATCAAAGCCCGAGGATGTGTTGAAACAGTTGAGCGCTCGGAGCACCAGGCTCGTGAAACGCGGGTGGATCGGGGGTAACGCAGACGGAGAGGGGGAGTAGGTACTTGTGGGAGGCGGCAAGCGCGAAAATATCCGTCTAAGCACCATCTGCGTGCGACATGGTGTACGAGTAGATGTACGACGGGTTTGGAATTAGGGCGGATGATGGTACGCGTGACAACAATGTCGATGGGGTCGATACGCGTAGGAGAAGTGGCGCATGTGTCCGTAGAAGTAGACGGCAAGTATGTGCACGATCCCTCCAAATCAGAACCTTCTCCTTCAAAAAGGTCGACTAAATCCTCATGGTCCAGCCCCATACCATCCACGTTCGGTCGGTTGGTCCTGGCACAGAGACCCTGCCTCATCATCAGTCTTGTGGTGCTGGTGCTGAAAAGCGAGACGAATTTCTGAAGAATGGAATGGAGGTTAGCAACATTGTTAAGAAGATTAAACCCAAGTAAGCACTGACTATGCGAGTGCGCCGCAGAGGGTCGAAAACGCTGTGCATCCAGGGGGTTATGACATGCGGGACCCATTTCCATGTCTATACGATAAAAAAGATGCGAGTCCTGGAGCTATGCAATGCGAGGTAGAAGTTTTTGAATGCGGATGAAGGGAGTGGATGATGAACTCCTCATCGCAAACGAGGTATTTAAGCAGACGCCTAGTGTGGAAGCAACTGTGGTCTGTGAAGTGTGGAAGTAAAGCGCACGCCACTCACTGTGCCACCACCCGATATTTTTGTTCGTTTGCTTGGACAGCTGCCCGTTTGGGTGCTGTGGATATGGAGTCGCCCCCAGCTGTCATAGTATTTAATCCACAGAGTTGAAAGCGTGATTCCCAACAAAACGTGTCATCCAACCGCGAGGAAGAGCTGCCACATGTTACGACTTAAAGTTGAATATATGACTCGACAGGTCTGCGAGCACGTTCTTTGTCGTACGGTGGTTGTGCTGACGGTGTTATGTGCAGATATACCGCGCGCAATCCATGTATGAACTTCGGAGTGGCCCTCGGTTGTCTTGCGCGCAGCTTGATGGACAGAACCTGCGTATGAGATACGAAGGGCGAGGAGGGTGGTGATGCTGAAAGCGCTGGCGCGCTTGATTGTGGTGTGTGATTTAGATCCTATAGGATCGTCGTGACGTGGTGCTATCGCCATTGTGATATGATGTAGGTTGCACCTACTAGAAAGGCAATAGGTAATAGTTATCATAGTCAGGCGTGTCAGGATCATACTGGGACAAGGGGATGACTTGCTTACCTGGAGCAACATGATCGCAGGGCGTAGATAACCGAAGAGTTCGACGGTGCTGGCTATCGTGGCTACTATTAGAGTATTTGTAGCATTAACTTATGTAGTCGATATGCACATTCTATATTATGACTTACACTCTCGGCCTTTGAAACACTTCGCATCCGATCCCTGTTTGATACTATTTTATCACATTGTAGCCTTGGGTTTGCAGACATCTGTATTGATCCTTATCAATGAAGATCATAATAAAGACCATTATAAATGGCCCAAACCCGCTGCACAAAAGTGGCTTAGCACGTAGCGCCGGACGAGATGACCTCCAACTTTGCCGCAACCGAAATTCTCTTCAGAAACCTGGTCCACATGGAGTATCGGATCTCGATATGATAAGGACTCGGAAAACATGTGCGCTAGTGTCGATGTTGGTTCAAAGTCAAGGTTGCTTTGTTTGTTTGTTTGTGGCTGCGTTGAGTTTGAACGCGGCACTCCGACTCCGACCGTATACGGAATATTGTAATTTGAAATGAACATACCTTACCCCACCGTCGACGAAGCTGCATGCCTGCGTGAGGATTATTAGACCTCACTAAGCTTCCTGCAAACTTCGTCCCGACTCTACCTGACCAGAATCTGTCAAATCCCGTCTATCGCTTCAATGCACCGAGTTGGAACCAGACCATACTCAGGCTATCCCGTACCATGATGGCTTTGTCTGAACTAGATCATGACATGATCCTTTAATTAGACGTATTATCCCTCGAAACCTGACGCGTGTCGACCCGTCAGCCGTCATCATGGGTCTTACCAGTTCTGCCTTCGGAGGTAGCAAGTTGTGATGCCTTGTATAGAATTTTCGTGTGTTACTCTTCTGTCTGGTCGAAATTTTGTGCGTGGCTTTTCTGTCTGATTTCGTGGCGAGCTATAGTACGTTTCTTCTTCATCTTCGTTTGTCATGCTTGGACTGGCTTGCAGTTTTCCCGCCTTGTGCGAATTCTTGCGCGGGCAACCAGCAGTGGCACTACGTTAACCTACGTACTTGACGAGATCATCATTCATGCGGTACGATACCTGCGTATTACTTGAACACCGACACCTTCAAATTTGTTCCTGCCTGAAAAACAAGTGTAATGAACGGTCGAGTAATTACTGAAGCGGGTCCAGTAAGTGCGTAATGCATCGGTACCCATAAATCCAATGGGTGCCAATATACTCAGTGCTCGCAACAAACAGAGTCATTTTGTTTACACCCAGGGGATACCACACTATGCAAACGGTCACAACATTACTGAAGTATTTGAGGTGGCCGGTTCCATATATTCAAGGGCCATGAAGGATATTGCAGTCTGAACTGTCAGCTTTATCAAGAAACGTCGCTTTACTGGAACAACTCTGGCATTTCAATACAAACAGTACAAGTCACGTCAAACGGCTGGAAATATGTTTATGTTTATACATACGGCAAGGCAAATGCACCTGCACGTATTTAGTTCTTAACGCAGTTGCAGCTCCCAACCTGGCAGTTGCAGCTATTAACAGACAGTCAGAATCCCCGACGCTAAAACGTCGCAAGGCCAAACTCACGTAGAGGTGCAGTTGCATTGCTCGGTGTTGTTGTTGAACATGATGATGTTGAGTGCGGTTAAGCTGCAAGACGGTATCAGTCGCGTCGTTATCAGGAAGATCAGGTCCAAGTGAGATAACTCACCTGGTTGTGTGAGGCAGTTGATACTAGAGCGGATTGCTGGAGAAAAAGTGAGCCAAAGAGGGACCATTTTATATTGTCAACCATTAGCGCTGTGAACCCAAGTACAGATGATAAGCAGAAAGTCAAAGCGTGCATTGGTCTCTGTCAATCCCAGGACTGTCAACACATGATCATGGCATGATACAGCCCCACAGAGTGCAGGCGCAAGGGAGGTAACTAAAAAGATCAACTTTTTCTCCAACTTGTCAAGTCTGACAAGATAAAAAGCACCAAGAACACGCAACCATCCAGGGTTGTAAAATGAACAGTTATCACAAGTTTGACGGTATGCGCAATGAGAATTGAATCGAAATATGCCCGTCCACACCGCACGTCCAAGGCTGTCATCCAGTGTTTGCCTAGAGATTCTCAGTTGTGATTATAATCTCCTGCCTTCGGATCCCTGCTAATTTAATTGGACGATATAGTGATTTGAACCGTATGAGTAAAAACGTACCTTTGAGTTTTCTGTCCCAGTCCGGGAGGAGACTAATCTTAATTCTGAGTCAAGACGCGTAAGTAGTAGGTCAGGTGCCTTTGACAAGGTACTCTCATCTACTAATCGGCTCGGATTTATTTAAAAGTCCGATCAACCACTCTACCATATACTCAGAGCGCCGCGAATCTCTGACCTTGCTTGTGCTTTGGATATCTCCAAAATGCCAATATTGCTACATTCACGAGTTTCCAGACCTTCGATATACCTAACGTGTTTCCTACCGTGCTGTCATTACAGTATGATTTGCCGGATTCTATCCATGGTATAAAACAGCCGCGGTGTACATACGGGCGATTATTATTATTCAAGTTCTGTCACGAGTTTAACGTTCTGAACGAGTGTTTCTCAGTTCCCATGCTCATCGGTAGTGATACAGAGTTGTGTGGAAACATTCACCGGCGGCCACATATTCCAACTACTAGTACTTCGTCCACCAAGTTCTTGCGGAAGCCGTTGTTCCAGCCAGCGTCATCCAGTTCGTTTCCGGGTCACCTCCCCAAGTCGTCGAACAGATGGTATCATACCCCAGCTTTGCAACACTCCACTTTGCAGGTGGCACCTTTATGATATCCAAGAAGCTATGGAAAGACATTCCAACGCACCTAGACAAGTACAGAGGGTATCCGAGAATCATCGACGACACAGGAGGAAAAAATTTCCATGTCACATCCACAAATCAGTCGAGATATGAAACGCAGTTTTACAAAGCATTCCAGAAGGCTTTAAGTATCAAGGTACGTATATTGTGTGTGAGTGGCGCGCAAGATTGATAGGCATGTGTACAGGATAAATGTTCTGCGTCGTCACAACTATGTGTTTCCTCTTTGCTTTGGTCATCTTATATTCAAGGGTCTGCTCCT
Organism: Suillus spraguei; assembly: GCA_016800925.1. Lineage (NCBI taxonomy): Eukaryota > Fungi > Basidiomycota > Agaricomycetes > Boletales > Suillaceae > Suillus > Suillus spraguei. Next base: position 2,503 of record JABCPU010000310.1, on the reverse strand, counting down.
GTCTGAAGTTGCGAAGATAAAAGCCTGGTCACCATCAGACTTTATGGGGCCCATAATGTGCATTCCATTTCTATGCATCGGACTGCGTACCGGCTACTGGGTAATATAGCAGAGATCGTCTGACATGTGACGAAATAATAGGCTTCATCCAGAAAGCCAAGGATGGGGGTTCTTATCGGAGGTGATGAGTCATCCATCCAGTCATACCCGTCGAAATAATCTTCGACAGCATCGTCTCTGAAGTCTGTCAGCCAGGTGGTTAAGAAGAGTGTGGATGTGCTTACCCGTCCTTCGAAGAGAGTCAAAACCGCCTTTCTCTCGAAAAAGAACCGTCATCATCGCCCAACCCATCAGTAATTGATGTTGATACCATTGACACGGCGACGAAGTCTGACCGACTCTGACGACGAAGGGGACCTGGATGCAGAACTTCGCAAGGCCTCTGTTGACACTCATCATGTCATGTCATTGCCTTACCACTTCAACACAGAAAGATTCGAGAGGAATCCGTAAGTTACTTGCATATAAACTCAAATTGCTGCAGGTCTGTGAAAAAACCGCGGTATACCGCAAACACCGTTCATACCCGTAGGATCCGCGGGTCCGAGTCGGTGTGCACCCGTACCGTAGCGGGTGCGGTGTGTCCCGCGGGTTCACCCGTGCTCTACCCTAGGCACTGGTAACGCTAATAGTGTTACACAAATATGCAACCTTTCTCATGATCATACAGGTGACTCGAAGAGCTACTTCATACAGCCTACCATCATTATAACCAAAGATCCTGACCCAATCACAATGAAAGACGAAATCTTTGGTCTCGTCATCACTGTAATGGTTGTGTTCAGAGATGCAGCCAGATGTACTAATGACTTCTCCGTTCTATGTGTACGACGATGCGAATTATGAGAAAACTGAAACTTCTCAACAGCATCGCCTTTTACACTAAGTGGCTCCATGTAAATCATAAGGTCTCTGCGACATACGTTGACCAATAACTCAACTCCTTTTCCAGTTTTGCCGTAGACCGCAAAGCAACTACGCAATGCTGCCAGCAACGTCTATGAGACGTACTGGTGCGGTGTGAGTCAACAACCCTTCGGAGGAGCAAGTGGGACTAACGACAAAGCTAGGAAGTATTGGCTTCTTCTATTGGTTCGTTTCGGCGAGAGGCATAAAAGATAACTTCGTGGGCTTGGACGACTTTCAATATCTGTCTAACCTGATTTGCGATAGTTGATGTTGGAATAACAATGCTAGGAATTGATGTTGCATCAATCAATTGAGAATCATATTGTTACAGGACGAATTTTAAAGCATCCTGAGGGGCAAGGAAGAGCAATAGAGCAGTAAAAACATCTCACGTTATCTAGTCGTCGTTACTGTACGGCACATGGGGTAAGCTCAATTGTAGCGCGCAATAATAAAGGTTTGAAGCCTTCAAATTTGGATTGCTCGTGCGCAAGCGTTTGTTCCACAAATTGCAACTACGACATATAATAGCGGGGAAGGTCCATGAACTCTAGATTAAGTTCTTTGCTTGTTCTCTGGCAAAGACTCACTAGCAGCTTAAGGGCAACGCCATTCGATAACACTGCACAGCACTCCAGCTAGTAAGGTTCTACTTGCACCCCCTGTTGTCAAGACTCAGTAAGTCAGACTCGAATCAGAGATGAGTAAGACTCAATAAGTACCCGTACGTGCAACGCTGTCACTGGAGGTCCTTGCAGGACGGCGCCATCACATGAAAGGAGGCTGGGGTTATCACAAGATGCCAGTCATCTTGGCGCCGATGGTCAAGGCTCAAGGGGCCTTGATCATCAATGGCATAACAGGTGCATAAGGGCGCAAGTTGCAACTACGTCTCTGATGGAATTACTCAATTCATATCCTCGGTATGCACTCGGATGAACTAGCGGTAGCATTCGGAGGCACCCAGTCTGCAAGTAATCTCACTTCAATAACTTGAAGTTCAAGCTCGATACTAGGTATAGGATGGACAAAACGAATTTGTACACTCGGTATTGCTACAATCAAATCATTTACAAATAGAGCTAGAAGTACTGATTTAGAACTATGAGGGACGGACAAGGCTGGGAACTCACGCATCTCGACAATTCGACCAGTCTTCCCCGTGAGCCATGCGGCTTAAATCAATCTCTTGCCCTCTGGGTATCACAAATACGGTCCCAGGGGAATGAAATGGTTGTCGGGAAGCGGGCGGTACCCAGAAAAGCAGCCGACCATTGGCTCCTACCATCCATCCATCATTATCTGAGACAGAGGTTGAATAAAGGCTACGATGAGATGTACCCTCGAGTAGCTCAGCAGTGTTGTGCAGTGCATGCTCCAAACTTGATGCGAAGCAAATGGTACGATTGTTCCAAGTATTGGTTGGCATGGTAGTCCCCTGTCTGTACGGTGAGGGGCGACATTTATCAAAAGAGGATGCAAAGGAGGGATCTTAGTGTGCTCCTGCAATTGCTGGTCCATCGCTGCATCCCAC